>JBBPLG010000419.1:0-22453 GCA_038089695.1 Xanthoconium separans | reverse complement strand
CACTCCCCTCATCCTCCTGGTATGGTGTTGTCACCCCTGTACCTGCATAGACCCAAAATGGAAGCGGCTGTGCGGAGCCACATGGTAAGGGCAGGCAAAAAAGGAAATACACGTGGCAATAGCGAAAATAGCGAAAATAACGAATCGTCCGCCGCCTCGTCAAGCCACGCGAAGTAGTCGAAACAGGCGAAAAAAGCGTCGGAAGCACCATTCCCACACACCGTCGGCCACTAACTTTTTGATGGCCAGTTCTGCGCTCAGACATGTAAATAATTCTGTCGACTGTCAGAGCCGTCCCGCTCATTTTATTTCAGGCTATCGCGCCAACAACGTTGCAACAGGCTCAGACAGACGCTCTCCTCGAGTTACTCAACCTAGGGACATCCCGAGATACAGCAACATCTGCTGCCTCTGCTCAGCCAAAGCCTGCGCCAACCCCCCCGACGTCCTCTGCTCCTTTGGTCTGGAAGGTATTAGTCTTGGATCAGCAGACGAAAGACATCTTGGCAACAGTACTTCGTGTCCAAGATCTTCGCGATGCTGGCGTGACTCTGCACGTGTACGTGGCTTCGTTCGTCTTTCTTCTTGGTCTTCACACCTTGACAGTCAGCTACATTCCTTGCGTCCACCGTTACCGGACGTTCCTGCCGTCTACTTCGTTGCCCCAACCTCGGCAAACATACGGCGAATATCAGAGGACCTCGACAAATGTTTATACGAATCCTTCCACCTCAATTTCGTCGAACCACTCCCTCGCGCACTTCTCGAAGAGCTCGCAGCTTCCGTGGCTACTTCTGGTGCAGGAGAGTTGGTGGAGCAGGTTAATCCATTGACTATCGTATGATTTCACTCTAGTTAATTCTCTATATCAGGTCGTCGACCAGTATCTATCGTTTATCGCACCGTCCCCGTCCTTATTCTCTTTACTATCGCCATTGCAACCTCCAGCATCTCAACCAGGCCCCTCTCCCAGACACTATTATTCGTACGAACTTCTCAACTCCCCGTTGTCGACTGAACAACAAATCGAGAATGAAATTGAACGCATTGCCAGTGGGATATTTAGCGCCGTCTTGACCGCAGGTGAGCACTCCTAGCAATTGTGGAATCTCCATGGAACCTGGTCGACCCACAGGGCATGTCCCCATCGTCCGTGCTCCAAAGGGCAATGCAGCAGAGATGGTAGCTAAGAGACTCGACGTGAAGATCCGGGATGCGTTGCTTTCGGCCTCACGCGCCCATGGGTCGACCACGTCACTCTTCTCACAGGATTCCTCCGGACTGTCCAATCTACAAAGGCCATGTGGGACTATTTCATACCTCATCTTTTCATTCTCGTCCTAATTAACTGCCTTGAGTGCTGCTCATCCTGGACAGAAATGTGGATCTTGTTTCCATGATCTCGCATGGTTGGACATACCAAGCCCTCGTGTCGGACTGCCTTGAGATGAAACTTAATCGCGTCGTTGTCAACGGCCCACACAAACGGTCGTACGACTTCGATTCTAAGGATTTTTTCTGGGCAAAAAATGCTGCGAACCCGTTCCCTCAAGTTGCCGAGGACATAGATGCTGAGCTGAACAAGTATAAACAAGATGCTGCCGAAATTACGCGATCGACGGGTGTGAGTGATGTCAACGATATCTCGCAGCTGTAAGTTTGCTCTGCAATGAATGTCCCAAACCTTGCAGATGACACTACACAGTGACCTTTCGTCGAACGCAGCGCACTTGAAGACTGCTATCACCCAGCTCCCGGAACTTACTGCTCGTAAGGCGACGCTTGACACCCACATGAATATCGCAACAGCACTGCTCGAGCAAATCAAGCAAAGAGGTCTTGATGAACTATTCAGTACTGAAGAGGCAGTCAATAAGCAAGTAAGCATTCTCTGACTGACATTGATGACATGGCCTCATGATACGAATTGCTAGACAGTCTCATCGATTCTGGAGACACTGCGGGCGCCTCGGTCGGACGGTGCTTTCAGCCCTGAGGACAAACTCCGTCTCGTTTTAGTATTTTACCTTTCTTCACCTGACAACGCAATCTCCAAGGACGATATTGCCGATCTGGAGAAGGAGCTCAAGGGTGCGGGTGCAGATACGGCAGCATTCGATTATGTACAACGAACAAGGGAAATCTCGCGTATGACAGTTTCCGCTACCGTCGGTGGCACATCCACGCCAGTGCTCAGTGGTCAGGGCGAACTACTCAGAAATTTTACAGCGTTTGGAAACAAGGTTTGTCTTCTGCTGAGAATTTCTCATGTCATTTGACAGAACGTTTACTTCCAGCTCACGGACCGTCTGAAAGAGGGTGGCCTAGAGAACCTAATTTCAGGCGTGAAGAATTTCTTGCCAGCAAACAAACTCTTACCTGTGACACGACTCGTCGAAGCACTGATGGATTCATCAGCAGCATCGAACCAGTCTTTGCAAGAAACAGACGAGTATCTGTTCTTGGATCCCCGTGCACCTCGCCATGCCCAAGGATTAGGTGTCTCTGGAGCTGGTGGTGTCCTTGGAGTTGGTGGTGCATCAAACACTGGCAGGGCACGACGTATGGCCTTTACAGATGGTATGGTGTTCGTTGTAGGAGGTGCAAGTTACGTGGAATATGGAAATCTTGAAGAGTGGGCAACCAAGACTGGGAAGCGCCTCACTTACGGTGGTACGGAAATTGTTGATCCCAGGAGCTTTGTTGGCGTGTTGCACGACTTGGGCAAAGGCACTCCGTAGCCATACACTTGTAATTCATTCGCTGTGTCTCGTAGAACATTATAACCAAACTACTGAGGAACTGGCACGGGGCCAACCGAACCGAACCGAACCATCATATTCTACTTATGATCAAGGGAAAGAATTCATTTTCTGTTATTGGAGCGCATGGCGAGGATCTGAACGAGACGGATGCTTGGACAAGTCAGTATGCATCCAAATACACTACCATCACACTCACAAAATGTTGATCATGTCAAGCTCCAAGGCAATTGCCTCTTTCATGGGATCCCTGGGAATGGCACCCATCTCTGCCATGCGTGCATGTTGCAGAATTTTTTGTGTGCTATACGAAAGTCAGGGGAAATGGATGAAAAGAAGCTGGGACAATACCCACTCATAAAGCACAAATCCGCCAAACACGGCGAGACCACCATAGAGGGAGATTGACTCAGCGACAGCCAGTCCACGCATACCGAGCGGGAGGGCCATCGGAGCTAATGAAGAGAGTGCTACGACAGTCACACCGGCAAGAAGTGGGCCACCCATGTAGAGATACTTGTCATTTCTGTCCAATACTTGGGTGCCATGTCAAAGGAACAAACATATGAAGGACACACTTTGCAGTTGCACCGACGTAAGACAGAGAACCGACAACCCCGCAAGTGTACAATGCAGCACGGGACAAAATGGCTGGACTCAGGAAGAAGAGTGGACTGAGCGTTGCTGCTTGACAGGCATTAAAGCCCTACGGAGAGTCAGAAAATGCATGTTTGTCAAAATGGGACTGCCTTGCCAGCCAAAAGAGGTGCTTCTGCACTGTTCTTTCAGGAGGAGTGTAATAAACTCCCATCATTGATCCGATGCTTCCGACGAGACTCACTCCGAGTACAAGCCCTGTAGAAAACAAGTATAATGAAGAATGCTGAGAAAAGTCGCATAAGAATACACACATGGATTCGCTGACATGACTCTGAAAGCGACCCCTGATCTGAACATGCTTCGGGCAGCTAGTGCCGTGAGGACAAGGCCACCGCCTGTATATTTGAAACTGTCATGCAGATAGGACTGCTCTGCAGGCGTTAGTGAGTCGCGGGTGTCTCTATTCAAGAAACCTTCTGCGACGACGACGGTACCTGCCACAGCGGCCTGCACACTTGAATAAACAGACGTAAATGGGCGATATTGCTGCTTACGGCTGTGATCGCGAATTTTTTCCAGGCGTCCTGTGAGGAAGTCTGCGTTACAGTCTGTGCACCTGTAATGACGGAGCGGGAAAATCTGAGTGGAGGAAATGGCGGAATAATGGTGAAGCGTTTCTGGACGACATTGAGGATGCTGAAACGAGTGCTTGAGAATGGCTGAATCCTCGAGCGGAGGACGGCAGCTGGTTGCAAGGCTGACTTGAATAACATGGGAGGACAAGTGGGTGATGTCACTTACATAATATTGAGTTGGCATGTATTTACTTATCGGATAGTCGACGTCATCGCTCGGCACCATAAATAAAATAAATAAATAAATATTATTTTACACGTTCCGAGGCAACTTTGCCGGATCGACGACGCCGACGACCCTGTGCTCCATCGCGAGCGCAATCAGACTTTGGTCTCCCCATTTCTTCCAGTCAATCTCAAACACGCCCGTCTTCTCGCCACTTGACCACGTCCACGTCCTTTCTCGCGTCTCCGTAACGGTTAGTTTTGCCATTTCTGCGAGAGGCTTAACCGAACCCACCTTGACATCATACATGTTCAACGATCCATCCCCACCACCGCTCACCAGCAGAGAACCGTCGGGGCTAAATGACAGGGCAAACACATACTTGGTATGATCCGTAAACACTTTCAAGCAGTCTCCCGTCACAGAATCCCACAACCTGGCTGTGAAATCAAACGATGCCCTGTCGCAGATTAAGGTTATACACCCACCATCTGGATCAAGTTACTCACGTTGCCACCAGCTCGTGCTCTCCTGCCTGGTTGTTCGGACACCATTTAATTGAAGTCAGACACCGTTTGTGGCCCTTCAGAACAACCTCTGTAGTTATCGATTTTTCCGAGTGTGGGTGTTCAATGTTCCATATTCGGGCGGTCGTGTCATCCGAGCAAGTGGCCAGGCGTGTACGTGACGGATTGCACTTAAGCATATTCAGCTCCCCTTCATGTCCCCTGTTCTAGCGTCAACTCCAACAACGGATATTTCGACCAACCAACATACCTGAGGGTTTGGATAGGTTTAGTTCCGTTTAGGGAAACAATGTGAACCACGCGATCACTCCCGCCACTCGCAAACGTAGAGTCGTCAATCCAGTCAACATCCAGACAACAAGCTTCTGACACGCCATTTAAGTTGTGTCCTCCCTAGCAAACCCAAGGAAACGTTACCTTCGTGATTTCGATACTGTCGATACAGGCGTTTGTTTTTAATGTCCCACACACATGATGTACTGTCCAAGCTCGCAGTTGCTATCCATTGTCCCGAAGGAGAGAACTTAGCAGCAAAAATAGGTCCCTTTTGGATATCAATATAATTCGCTGTGAAAACGCGACTCTTGTCTGACCTTGTGGTGGTTGTCTGTAAGATATGCTTTTCCTGCAGAAGTGTAGATTCGAAGTGCTGAATCGTACGATCCTATCGCAACTAGAGAACCGTCAGGGCTCCAGTCAATAGACGTCAAGTCGGCTTGGGGAGAGGCAGCAAGATTCGATAATGTCAATGTCGGCCGCGGGGAACTGTCATATGAGCCAGACGGAACATTCCAATAATTGACTGTGGCATCGCGTGATCTGACGTGTTATGTGTCAAGTCAACGTCGAAGTGAATTATTCTGGCCAGCGCATACCCAGATACTAGCTGTCCCGGCGTAGTTGGACTCCAAGCGACAACAAAGACCTAGAAATTCTATCACCAAGAATTGCTACCCACCCGCGCGAAACTCACCTCGGCCTTGTGTGCTTGCAGCAAGCTAACCGGATCTGAACGCTTCGTCTTCGGTTTCTTGACCGCACTCTCTGAAGACAGTTGTTGCACCTCGGATGGTTTCGCTTCCTTTGGGGTTGTGATGGGAGGACCTACAGATACGCGTCGCATAGTGGCACAACCGTCAAATATGACTAGCGTACCGTCTACAACCATCGCTGCATGAATGTCTTCAGCCTCCTTTCTAGCACGCTTTTCAATGCGTCCATCCTCGGTGGGCGTAATTGACTTTCGCTTGATGCCGGTCTCGCCTGTTTGCATGGCTGCATTGGATTCTCCGGGTTTTTGTGGAGTAAGCAAGGCCGTTGGGTTCGGGTCTAAGGAGCACACATGACGCTCGAGCAGAGAGAAGGTGCTTTTGCAGTTCTTTGCGAACGAATCACCTTTCCAGTGAGCCTCGACTTCGGCGTACAAGAGTGCCTTGCTGAGACGTTCTACCAGCTCACCGCGGGGAATGTGTTTCTTGATGTGATGGGATTGATCCAACCGACCTTCCATGCGTAGTGAGAAGGCTGAGTGCTGAAAACCTGAATTTCAAAGTCAGAGAAGGAAACGGACCATGAACTGTAGACATACCAGAGTCTTGAAAGTAGGCATGTATGAGGCAGTTGATCTCATCCGCAGTGATAGTTATGGGGACGGTCATCGTGGGTGTCGAGGTCGTCGTGAGCAACAACGAGTGCGGAGTTGCAAAACAAAGTATGGGGGTCGACTGAGTACGGAATGCTGATCTTTGAGTATTACCCACTAGCTATTCAACGTTCAAACTGCGGGTTGGATTATTATTGAGCTCGTGAGAGTCAGATCGTTCTCACAAGCCTCCTTTCCCCATGCCTGAATACGAGTTCGATATCGGCATGTCCGACGACGACGACGAGGCGTACGAAGGCCCCGACGCTTATCTTGAGGGCGACGAGAACATTCTTGACTTCGAAGAAGACACCCCCACACATTCACGGGACCCGCGAGGCGCAACCGACATCGCTCAGATCTTGCGTTGTAAGCGCTTCCCTCCCTCCGCCCACACCCCTTTCACGCCCCATCTTCTAGCACTTTTCGATCTCCAACAGTTGCAGCCAGGCAGTGCTACAGAGAGGACCACTGGATCTCGTAACAGCGAAGGGAATTCGATCTATGGCGACTTGGTACGTTTGTTGCGGACCGGCCCCTCGACCGGAGATCAAGACGAAGAAGAAGATGGTGTAGACGATGACGACGACGAGTACTCAACAGGTTCAGCTTGGAACAGACAGTGGTACCCTCCCCACACGGAGCCTCAAAAGAAGGGTATTGAATTGCTCATGAGCGGTGACTTTGGCCGTGTGAGCAACAAGCTCAGGTCCGACAAGGGCCGTAGGAACGTCTCTCGCCTGCTCCTAGGCCGGTTTTCTACCCCTCGAGGCATCTTGTCCAGGGAGGAGTTATCCAGCGTATGCACCATCAAGCTTCACTAACCATATCGTGCTTATACATCCCTGCCCAGGAACTCATACCTAACTCTAACGGGACTGCTGTCGCTTCAAATGGCTCCAACCTTTATGTTGGACAGTTCTCCAAAGGTGACCAGCTCATTGCACGACGATGATGTCCTCCATCTCATATCTCTACTGAATAGACTCATCCTTTTATTATACGTGTTGTCAAGGTTAGTCAGCGGCTTGGCCCTTCTTTGGCTGTATCTTGAGCTTTCCGTCCAACAGATTTCCGTCTACATGTGTATAACATGACGTCGCCTCCCGCCAAGCACATCAAACCCTGGCGGAACCCACAGCGCAGAACATCGGCTTTTGGCGATCTTGATCGTGATCATGAGTCGACCCTAAAAGTCTTGAAAACAATCCAGGGACATCCAGGCAGATGGACCATCACCGATTCTCATCTGAGCCCCGACAACGAAAGGCAAGAATTAATTTTAGGGTAAAAGTTATGATACTCAACAATACAATTCAGAATGATTTATTCATCTATTGTGAGTTACTCCCACCTTGTGCAATTGCGTCACTCTTAGTGTCATATGGCAGTCACCCACAGTGTATATGACAAACACGTTGGATTCTTCCACAGTACAGACACCTATCCACTTTGCTGATCAAGGCCGCCGTCAAAGTCGCTCTCTTTGGGGTAGTTACGATGATGATGCTTTTGGTATTTGGAGCTGCAGATTTTCTGCTGATGGTAACGAAGTGATCGCAGGTGGAAACGGACATATTTTTGGTAGGGGGTGTACCAGTACCTTAGGGTTACTCTCACACACATCGTCTAGTGTACGACCTCCTGGCCGATCGCAGAACAGTCAAAATCAAGGCGCACTCGGACGATGTGAACAGCTGTTGTTGGGCAGATACCGCGTCAGGAAACGTTTTAATCAGCGCATCGGATGATATGTTCATCAAAGTCTGGTAAAACGACGCCTTTTTACCCTACCCCCTCCCTCACTTGCTGAACATTGCCTGTGGCAGGGACAGACGGTCATTAGGAAGATCGCAAAAGCCATCAGGAGTTCTTGTTGGTCACACTGAAGGTATTACGTTTGTTTCTGCCAAGGGAGACGGAAGATACGTCGTCTCAAACGGCAAGGATCAGGCAGTTCGATTGTGGGATCTCCGCAAGATGTGCAGCAGTGACGACTTTGACTCGTTTGCACACATAGATTATAGATGTCGAGATTACGACTATCGGTAGGGCTTGTGCGGTCGTGGCGTGCTCACGGCTGATGCCTGTTCAAAGATACGGCCATTTTCCGAAGCCTAGGCGTCCCGCGCATCCAAAGGATTGTAGTGTCATGACTTATCGAGGACACGCAGTCCTGCGCACCCTCATAAGATGCAGTTTCAGTCCGGCGGAAACCACAGGGTGTCAATACATTTACTCAGGGTCTGCGGACGGGAGAATTCACGTGAGTAAATATTGTTTCTGTTCTGTTCATCTCATCGTAATCAGTGGGCGATGCTACTCAAAGATCTGGTCACTGGATGGCAGAATTGTGCAAGTCTTGGATCGATCGCGAACGTTGCCAATGTCATTCGATCCATCTGGTCCTGAACCAGAGCCCCTGACAGCACCCCGTGCGACGGTCTGCGTCCGAGACGTGAGCTGGAGCTCGAGGGTGATAACCGTTCCTGCGTGCCAAAATGCCTGTCGTTGATACATGTTACAGGAACCTGTGCTGATGAGTGTCGGCTGGGAAAGCTCTCGTGTTGGTGGCAGCATCGTCGCCCGTCACGAGTGGAAAGGACTTTCAAAAATGGCCCACTCACTGGAGGACTTTGCTGAGAAGCAGCGTTTAGAAACGGCTCAGAGGGCAGTGACGCGAGCAACAGGATATCGACGTGTTCCGGGAGCGTTCGAGGATGATGAAGATGATGATTGATGGACTTATCTTAGGATATCGATGTTATTGTTGTTGTTGTTGTTGTGTATCCTTTGTATCAGTACTAGTATTAGTATTAGGGGGTAAAACTTCGCACCGCCCCAACACTAAGTTACTAATGGCCCATCTCTCCGGTTTTCCCCCAGGTTATTTCATTATTCGTTCTACAGCAACTGGCCGTCTGTGGGACGTCAGCTCAGACGATGTCGAAGACGGTACGCTAGTCATTCTATGGCCAGAGAAAGAGCAATCACTCGTTGAAGGTGAGTAATCGTTTTGTTGTTCGTCGGACTCATCCCCATGAACTCATAAATCTATAAGGGTTGAGAAGCCCAGAAGCGAATAACCAGGTCGGTGGCTCCTAGCGTAACATCGTGATACTCAACGGTCTCGTGTTAGGTGTATTTTGTAGACACTTCCGGCGCATTGTGTTCTCGGGCTTCAGGTCACGCAATTGACGTCGAAGGTATGCGCCAAGTGGCAGACACGACATGTTGTTGACCAATTTTGATTCTCACAAGGGGACCGCCTTGTACTGAGGCATAGGCGACCGGTTTCCCAGCCGTACCCAAACGAATATTCGCATCCGCTCCCACAGTTCTCATACGACCAAGAGAAACAGGAGATATCTGTGACGTTCTCATGCGACCCTACGTACCCACCACCAGGAAGTGCACCTTCGAATGGATGGCAAAAGAAGAAGTACATCCTCTCATCTGTGCCAATGAGGAGACCCAAGTCTTTTATCGACAACGCTTCAGCCTTTTTGTCGGCAACTGTTGCAGCACCGTTTTCGTTCTTTTCTGGGAATGCAGCCGCACAACCAAAGAGCACACCGGAAGAAGTCTTTGGAGGAGACATAGACCTGGCGGAGGAAGAAGTGTTGGAGCAGGATCGCGGAGAAGAGGGTGAGGTTGATGACTCGCCCGAACCCCATCGGGATCTTTGTCTTCTTTCCATCGATCCAATGGACGAAATCCCCGAAGGAACAAGCGCTAGGAAGCGTAGGCAGTGGCAGGTCCTCACATTGCGTACCAAATCTGCTGGTCACCGTCGTACTCAATCATGAACTATTACTGTACAGCTATCCGCGATTTGTGCTGTCGTACAGAGGGTATCAAATGATGTTCTCATGTGTGATTCCACGGTGGTCACCTGCTTCGACACGCGACTGGTTCGGCGGGAATTATTCAAGGAACGTGTTTCTCCCCAAGTCCTGATTGATCAATCGATCTAGGCTCACGTCGCAGTGACTCCGCATACTACGAGTGATGAAGAGTCTTGTAGCTTTCCACGTCGCTGTTGCGCTAGCTGAGGCTGCTTGGGGAGACCAGCAACCTTTAAGGCACGACAAGATGGAAACATGGCTATCGAAATACGGAAAACAAATCGATCAACCGTTCTCTGGACCGCTGGCTTTCTCGCATGCAGAATATGCGCGTTGTTTGGAGGACGAAACTGTTACATTTGACATTGCCGTTCTCGGGATGCCATTTGATACAGGAACCTCTTACCGTCCTGGAGCACGCTTTGGGCCGTACGCGATCCGTTCAGGTAGCAGACGCCAAAGACCCACTCGAGGTTACACCCTGGCATGGGAGAGCAACCCTTATTCATTAGGTCTGAGAATTCTTGATTGCGGAGACGTACGTCCTGTTTACTATGACATGATATTTCCGCTAACTCTATATCCGCTGGCAGGTCCCTACCATACCGTTTGACAATGCGCTTGCAGTAGATCAAATGGAAGTCGCATATGCTACTTTGCTTGCGCGCCCCCTGGCATCAGGCACCTCAGTCTGGCCGCTCGGAGCGCGTTTAGCTAAAGATGGTCGGGAGCACCCAAGGATCATCAGGTAATGATGACGACACATCTTTCATCGAGTCCTCACCGTGTCGTCTAGTCTTGGCGGCGATCACACCATTGTTCTTCCTATCCTCCGTACACTCAATAAAGTCTACGGGCCTGTCTCGGTCATTCATTTCGACGCTCATCTTGACACGTGGGATGGGTACCCTGGTGCTGTGACGGATCAATCACGTATCACCCATGGCACATTTTTTCACATTGCAAACGAGGAGGGTCTCATCGCCAATTCTAGTATCCATGCGGGTATTCGGTGCAAGCTCCAAGTGAGTGATACAAAGGACTTTTAGAGGGCTGCACACCGATTAAACCGCTCTCCAGGGTACTACCGACTTAAAGATGGACGAATCAGTGGGATTTCATTTCATCACGAGCGATGACATTGATGACCATGGGGTCGCTTCCATCATCGAACGGATCAGGAAACGAGTTGGAGATACGCCAGTGTATTTGAGGTTAGGGCTTTCTCGATAGATAACGGACCTGATGCTGACCTCTCACAGTTTCGATATTGATGTCATCGGTGTGCATGGCTCGTCTTTGAGAAGAGCGTCAGCTGACATCTACCGATAGATCCTGGCATGGCACCGGGCAGTGAGTTTCTGTCTGGCCGCACATAGCTGAAAATACTCAGTGGGATGTAGCTGGTACCCCCGAGGCAGGAGGATGGACGAGCAGAGAAGTCAAGCGCATCATCAGAGGTTTAGCCGGTTTGAATTTCGTGTTCGTATCCCACAATGCGCCCGCTTTCCAGGTCCTGACACCTTTTTCACAGTGGCGCGGACGTCGTCGAAGTCGCACCTGCGTATGACCACGGTAGGGTGACAGTCATTCCATATGACTCGGCAATTTCTGATGAAAGATGTGCAGCTGAGATCACCGCCACTGTAGCAGCGGACATCGTCCATGACCTGCTCTCCTTGCTCGTATCATCTGAGGCACCCAAGTCTGCCAGTCTTTCAGGCACGTGGCCGAGAGACGAACTTTGAGCAAGCACCATCCTTCCTGTCATCGCACCAGTTCTAGCACTGACTAATGTTGAATTAGGAAACAAAGAAATGGATGAGTACTTGGTAAATATGATCAGGAGCATGTCCATAGCTTGAAGTCTGTACATTCTAGAACGGACTCCTTTTAGTGTATCCCGTTAGCGAGGATCATCTTGGATAATCGATCTCGGATGGAAACAATACATGTATAGTCGATACGGGGTATCGTTGATGCCATACAAAAATTGTCCTAGAAACGGTCCGTACGACACAAGAGGGCTCGAGTAACAATTGTTTTACTCAACCTTTGTGTCCCCATTGACCAGGAGCACCAGATGGACCGGACTCATACGTTGGAGGATTGTCGACGTAGTGTGCCGATGGAGGGGACATTACGATGTTGTTCCTTGGTCCCCTCGGTCCCCTGGCGCTTGTTGGCGTGCCAGGAACTTGTGTATCAATAGCAAGTGGCGACCGCGAAAGTGGTGGAGGAGTCGGGTGTGAGGGAGCCTGGTAGTGTCCATAATAAGGATCATTGTAGGGGTCGTTTACTTGTGCAGTCGGCACAGCGGTCGCCCCGTATGCATAGCCGTGATCTGGCTGGAGGGGTGGAGCACCATATGGCGCGTGAGAACTGTCCACCATAGTGGCTGTAGCGTTGTAAGTGTCCGGGTTGAATGCGCCATACGGATCATATGATTCTTGGACATCTGGTGATACATCAAGAACGGTGTGGAAAGGAAGTAAAAGAAAACTTACAGGAGTTACCTCCGGGGTTATGACCGTACGCCTGCGGACTGTATGGGTTGTGGTTGTACTGATTGTCCGGAGACGGATTGTACGTGGCGGCTACGGGAGCCGAGGCGGGCATTGTAGTGTTGGACGACGGCGGATATATGGAGGGGGTAGTTGTAGTAGTTGTATGCGTGATATTACTAGCGCGACGTTGTGGTCCTTGGGAAGGGTTGTTATACTCGTCCACGGCGCGAGTGCCAGGGGGGGCTTGCATATAACCACCTCCTACATATCCTCTTGCAGCAGAGCGACCATAGGTTCCCATGCCAGCATTTCCGGGAGTCAAAACACTCTGATTATCGCGGTAAGGCGCATCTTCCTCAAGGTACACTTCATCTCCATCGACACGAGCCTTGAGTGGCTGAGATTGGTCATACTCGTGGAAGGCGGGCAAGCCAACCTCGGGCTGGGCTTGACGGGCCTTTCGGTCAGCCTCGGCTTTGACAGCGTCAAGGCGCATTTGTTCGTTGGAGTTGTATCCATCTAGACCGATTGGAGTGCCGACTTTTCCTCCCCATGCATCGCGTGAACGACGTTTAATGCAGCATCTGCCAACGCCATAAAAGCAACCGCTAAAGAAGAGAAGGATCCATGCAACGAGAGTGAGCCAGACGGCATTTCCAATGGATGCGGATCCGCCTTGTACCGAGTTCATGCGAGATTTTGCTACGAAGAAGATAGCGATGTCGAAGATAAACGCTACCAGGGCAACGGCGGCAGCAAAACCGGATATGCAACTGCTGAAGCAACTCATGGCCAATTCTCGGACATGAGCAAGGAGGCCAAACAGAGTGGCGATAACAGCGAGGCCGAAAGCGACGATATGGAGTACGAGGACATAAGTGAGCCATTTGACGACGACTTGGGGTATTTGGATGGCGGTTGTGTCACCAACGAGGGCGTTTATGTCTTGAAAGGAGGGTAAGTCGAGGTGGAAAGCAAATGGAGAATGACTGACTGAGCTCATATCCGACGGTTGCATTTGAACAGGTGGTGGTGGAATCTACGGTCGCACAGTATCCAAGTGTGCCAAAGGTGATCTCACCCTGTACGCCTTGGACTGCGAGGGAGGCTTTGAGGAAGTAAACGGACTTGATGAGCGGGACGGAGAAGGCGACGACTGCGAGGATAACTGATGCAGTGAGGGTTATGACGAACCCGGGCGTAGCTGGTCTGATGCAACTACTCATAATGTGTTGTTGGGAAAGAAGAGAGACGAGGGGTATTAATGTGGCTGTGTATGCACAGTCAGGTTTATTTATTTATTTATTTACAATTGCCAGTACAAATAATTGAGCGTCTTGTGCTCTCCCCTGACGAGCTTGCCGTTGTCTAGCCTGCCTTGGTACTCGAACCCGTTCTTCTCAAACACCCGCTTACTCCCCTCGTTATCAGAAAAAGTGTACCCAACCATCCTCCGAACTCCCATCCGTGGTATCGCCCACTGTTTCATGATCGTACCCATCGCGGCGCTCATGATGCCCCGTCCGTGGTGCGATGGCACAAGGTAGTCTGTCGCATCGCTTAGCATAGACACTCGCAAAGCGATAATTGTCATCGCTTGCCTCCAAATGTCCACGTGATGCTCGGATCCCCGATCACTTTCTTGTTGTTTGCCTCCACCGCCTTTTGTCTCTCATCAGGATCGAGTACCTCCTCCATCTGCGCCCGGCTGATTCCAATGTCCCCAAGATAGATGTCCGTCCCATCTGCGAGAACCTCCCTGATGTGTCTGACCGGACACCCTCCAACCAATTTCAGTGGTCCGTCCGGGTTCAACCGTTCTTCCTCCCTCAGCTCTGCCAAGATATCCTCGCTTTGCTTTGTGATTTGTGCAACCCACTCCTCCGCGTGTTCATCGCTGTACGGAATCGGCGGTCCTTCTAACCATCTTGATACCTTGGGATCGTTGAT
The DNA here is from genome assembly GCA_038089695.1 of Xanthoconium separans. Lineage (NCBI taxonomy): Eukaryota > Fungi > Basidiomycota > Agaricomycetes > Boletales > Boletaceae > Xanthoconium > Xanthoconium separans. Next base: position 7,816 of record JBBPLG010000419.1, on the reverse strand, counting down.
GATGGAAGCGATGATCTTGACATCGCTTTTGCGCGGTGGTGTTAGGATAATGTTATCGTTCAGGGCGGCAAGGCGGAGGAATGGTTCTCCACTATGGGGATTTATCTCCAACGGATAAAGTTGGCTGCCTGGCATGATGTGCTCGGAGTCACCTAACTATCCATGTCGAGTCCTTAAATCCCCCAATGAGTGAGTCGTGTCGAGTCACCCGCCGATAGCTTTTCTTGGATTGGCTGTGTTCATGTCTAATCCAGATGACCCATATCTACAACATCAAACTCCATGGGGAATCATTTGCTAACCGGATATGCTTCACGCGCGATCCTCACGGCATTTTCAACTTCCCCTACGTTGACACCGACGCCCTGAGCACCATCCTCTTTCCCTCCAGCCTAGAGCGAAATTCATCAGCTTGCTCAATGGTCCTACGCTTGGAAGGTCTTACCTTGCCACCCAACACATCAGTCACTTTGGAGGCCCACGTGCGAGCATCAAATCCTTTCCCCCGGACATCTTCAGGTACATAGTTCGCGTGTGCAACCTTGCCACCCTCCTTGTTGACACTGAACACATACACAGCTTTCCCAAGCTTCTTGCCTTGGACGACGATATTTTGTAGTATCTACATTTTGCGTGACAGTTAGTTTATTTCTGTCATGGCCAAGTAACCCACCTTGGGATTGCCTTCCACGTCAATACTCGCGAAATATCCTGCAGCATCTGGATTTTCGTTAAAGTAGGTGACTAGGGTGTCCACAGCCTACAATAAACACGTTACTTGGCTGTATCTCTCAAAGTGACTGGACACGAACCGATTTGTTGAGTGCAGCTTCTTTTTCCTTTATCTGCTTGTCAAATGCTTTGCGAATTGCCCCAAGACGCTCTTTCAACTCTGCTTTGACCAAGATTGAGATATCTGCCTGTCCGAGTTCCTGGAGGACGTGTAAGCGCCACATTCAACGATCCGATAATCCGGCTTACTACTGTAAGAGCCTTGAGACCGGCGTCCTTACCGTTCCCCGAGCTAGTTTCAAGCACGTCGAGGCGCGACTTGAATTCCCTTGCGACACGTGTCGCCTCCTGCGCCTCTTGCCCAGTGATAGCAGTGATTCGTCTGATACCTTTGGCAATTCCCGATTCCTCGACAATCACAAAGTCCTTGATATCACCCGTCTTGGCTACGTGTGTACCTCCACAAAACTCGATGCTGGTGCTTCGCCATCTCGGATTCTCAAGGTCTTTTGAGACATCGTCGACATCGTACCCAAGTACGACCACCCGCACTGGATCAGGGTAAGTTTCGCCAAAGACCGCACGAAGACCAGGTATTTTGAAACCGGATTTAAGATCAATATCTTTGTTGTACACCTTGACGTTCTTCTTAATCCAATCGATGCTCATGGCCTCAATCTTGGCAAGTTCCGGGTGTGGAATCTGAGCTTTATGTGAGAAGTCAAACCGCAATTTCGTTGGGGCGACAAGAGAGCCTTTTTGGTCTACATGGTCTCCGAGCACTTCGCGGAGGCAGAAGTTAAGGATGTGCGTGGCAGTGTGATTACTACGGATTGGCCACCGGCGTAGTTCGTCGTACGAAGAAATGACTTCGTCTCCAACGTTCAGCTGGCCATACTTGAGGTGGCCAGTATGCAGGACATAGCCACTGTACACCTGGACGTTCATCACTTCGAAGTCGCATGCACCATCGATGACGATGTTTCCGGTGTCATACTCCTGGCCCCCAGCTTCTGCGTAGAAGCTCGTGCGATCAAGGAGAATACCAAAGTTGGCCCCATCAGGAATGCTGGTGGTCGATACCAGAAACTCGCGGTTGTAGTAAATCCCTGTTACTTTTGCGGTAATATTTCCAAATTCTGGGGCAAACAATATGATCTCTGGATCCTGCATGGAAAGGCACTCACGGTATTTGGGCGAATCATCAGTTTTGGATATGGCGTCATTCTTCTCTAATGCTGCAAGATCATGGACGTCCAGCTTGACACTGTCCCCCTTGTCCTTCTTGAAGGTGCCCTTACTTGCCTCCTTGGATCGCTCTTGTGCAGCTTTGAACTCGTTCTCGTTGATAGCAAGGGAAAGCTCTTCAGCCATGAGACGCGTCAAGTCGACCGGGAAACCAAAGGTGTCGTATAAACGCCAGACATCGGCACCGTTAAGTTCGCGGGACCCAGCCTCCTTTGCACGCGTGGCATACTGGTCGAAGAGCTTTTCGCCGCGATCCAAGGTCCGGGAAAAGGATTCTTCTTCTTCGTCGAGAATTTCTCTGATCTCGTCCTGTTTCTTCTGAAGTTCTGGGAAGACGTCGCCCTGAAGGAACAATGAGCGTGACGCAAGGATAGGGGAGGTTGATCAGACCATTTGCTCCACCACGACAGGCATGAGCGATGAGAAGAACGAGCCGATGGGTGCACCGAGTTTCTTCCTCACATATCGACAGCCACGACGGAGGATGCGACGGAGAACGTAGCCTCGACCAACGTTATTTGGTACACCGCCGTCGCTCAAGGCGAACGAGAGTGTACGCACGTGATCAGCAACAACACGGTAGGCAGTGTCAATGCCGTCCACATCTTCTGCACCGAACTTGCCAGTATATGGACGTGCACCACTAAGCTCTTGAATCTTGGCTATTATTGGATGAAAGACGTCCGTATCATAGTTGGACATTTTGTTTTGGAGAACGGATACGATACGTTCGAAGCCCATGCCAGTGTCAACGTGTCTCGCTGGAAGGGCTTTGAGGGATCCATCTTCCTCACGGTTGAATTGGATAAAAACGTTGTTCCATATTTCGACGACTGTCGGGTCGTCACCGTCGACTAGATGGGGAACCTCACGACCACCTATTCGATCGACGTGTATCTCACTGGCGGTGATCAACTCGAACATGAATTACGATGAGTAAACATCGAGCTCACCTGCAAGGACCGCACGGACCAGTCGGACCCATCTCTGCATGGACGATCAGGCGAAAATGAAGGTGCAAAGAGAAGAAGAATACCCCAAAAGTTGAATTTTGATGGAACGACATGCGTAGGATCCATGCCGAGTTCAAGCCATGTTTGCCTGGCTTCGTCGTCGCATGGAATGTTATTCTGTGGATCGCCGGCAAAGTAGGTGACGTAGAGCCGCTCTTTGGGGAGTTTGTAGACCTGGATCAAAAGTTCCCAACTAAATGTGATGGCTTCTTTCTACGATGGGTGAAATATGAGCGAAGGGAATGGAATAGAGAAAGATACGCGCCTTGAAGTAATCCCCGAAAGACCAATTGCCAAGCATTTCGAAGAAGGTATGGTGATAAGAGTCTTTCCCGACATCCTCGAGATCTGGGATGAAGTGAGTGGGGTAATATTAGGACGATGGTGGGGCGTGACCGTTGTGTTTTCCACCCGCCCTAATGCACTTTTGGCTGTTAAACGCACGCCTGAGCTTGCCACGGTCGGAGTTGGGGTCGACGGTGCCGAGGAAGATGGACTTGTACTGCGTGACGTGAGTGCAGCTGTGCGACGAGAAATGAGGTGGGGACGGACCTGGTTCATGCCTGCATTGGCAAAGAGGAGGGTTGGGTCATCGTAAGGGATGGTAGAAGAGGAGGGAACGAATGTGTGGTCTTTGTTGCGAAAGTAAGCAAAGAACTCGTCGCGAATTTTGCGCGCAGTCCATGGACCATTGTAAGTGGAAGCCATTCTCAAGGGGAATACGAGCGATCGATAACTGACTCGCAACGAACTCATTCGAGTCCAAGTTGGTCAAAGCGAGTCATCGATTGTATCACGTGATTACTATAGATAACCACGTGGTTTTCCGTAGTTCCGTCTCTGTATAAGAAACCTGCCCTGAACGAGATCGCGATAACGAGTCACCACCCAAAAAACAAACATAACCTTGATCTCATTCAACCGCGCTGCGGTCATTCCTCCCTCTCCCTCTCCCTCTCCCTCTCTCTAACGAGTCTAGACATCATGGTGTACGTCCTTTCCATCTCTCCCTCTCTGTCGTCCTTACTATATTTATCATCACCCCATCAGTAACTTCACCGTAGGTGAGTAAAGACACCACCCCGATCCATTCGTAGCTCATCTTTAACAGAACAGGTCCGTGCTCTCATGGACCGCCCAACCAACATTCGCAATATGAGTGTCATCGCACACGGTGAGTGTTACCCCCTATCGCATCGCATTTCCTATCTCATTCGACCCCATCCAGTCGATCACGGAAAATCCACCCTCACAGATTCCCTCGTCTCCAAGGCTGGCATCATTGCATCAGCAAAAGCCGGTGACATGCGTTTCACGGACACACGTGAAGACGAAAAGGAGCGTGGTATCACCATCAAATCAACCGCCATCTCCATGTACTTTGAAATGAATAAGGAAGACGTCGATATCATCAAGCAAAAAACTGACGGTACGAGTATCTATACGCGCACTTTCTCACTCTTGCCCATCCGATCACATCAGGCAACGAGTTCTTGGTCAATTTGATCGACTCCCCCGGGCACGTCGACTTCTCCTCAGAAGTCACTGCCGCCCTCCGTGTCACAGATGGTGCCCTTGTTGTCGTCGACTGTATCGAGGGTGTTTGTGTCCAGACAGAAACAGTCTTGCGTCAGGCTCTTACAGAACGTATCAAACCTGTCCTCGTCATCAACAAGGTCGACCGTGCCCTTCTTGAGCTCCAAGTTCAGAAGGAGGACCTTTTCCAGTCCTTCCAGCGGACAGTCGAAAGCGTCAACGTCATCATCTCGACTTACCATGACGCCGCCCTTGGTGACGTCCAGGTCTACCCCGACAAAGGCACTGTCGCCTTTGCTTCTGGCCTTCACGGATGGGGCTTCACTCTCCGTCAGTTTGCCGGCAGGTACTCCAAGAAATTCGGTGTTCCCAAGGACAAGCTCATCACCAAGCTTTGGGGTGACAACTTCTTCAATCCCGCGACCCGCAAGTGGTCTACAAAGTCTGCAGATGCTGACGGCAAACCCCTCGAGCGTGCTTTCTGCATGTTCGTGCTCGACCCCATATTCAAGATCTTCGATGCCGTCATGAAACACAAGAAGGATCAAGTGGAGAACATGTGCGACAAACTTGAAATCAAGCTTACTCCGGAGGAGAAAGAGATCTCAGATGCCAAAGCCCTCCTCAAAACCATCATGCGCAAATTCTTGCCTGCCGGAGACTCTCTTTTGGAGATGATTGTCATCAACTTACCATCTCCCGCCACCGCTCAGCGCTACCGAGTCGAGACGCTATACGAAGGTCCCATGGACGATGAATCCGCCGTCGGTATTCGTGATTGTAACCCCAGCGGCCCTCTTGTTCTATATGTCTCCAAGATGGTCCCCACATCGGATAAGGGCCGCTTCTACGCATTCGGTCGCGTCTTCTCTGGAACTGTCCGGGCCGGTCCCAAGATCCGCATTCAAGGACCCAACTACGTTCCTGGAAAGAAGGACGACTTGTTCGTCAAGTCTGTCCAGCGAACCGTACTCATGATGGGTCGCTATATCGAACCTATCGAAGATTGTCCTGCTGGTAACATCGTCGGTCTTGTTGGTATCGATCAGTTCTTACTCAAGAGCGGCACTCTTACTACTTCTGAAACTGCACACAACATGAGGGTCATGAAATTCTCTGTTTCCCCCGTCGTTCAGGTCGCTGTTGAGGTCAAGAACGCTGCCGATCTCCCCAAGCTTGTCGAAGGTCTCAAGCGTCTCTCCAAGTCCGACCCTTGCGTTCAGGCTTGGATTGCCGAGACTGGCGAGCACATCGTCGCTGGTGCCGGCGAGCTCCATTTGGAAATTTGCTTGAAGGTCAGTATCCGCCCTTCTAATATTCAGTCTCACTTAGCGGTACATATAGGACCTGCAAGAGGACCATGCAGGTGTTCCTCTCAAGATCTCGGACCCTGTCGTAGGCTACCGTGAGACTGTGAAGACGGAGTCTTCCATCGTTGCCCTCTCCAAGTCGCAGAACAAGCATAACCGTCTGTATGCGAAGGCCATGCCTCTTGATGAGGAACTCACCAAGGCGATCGAAGACGGTGCAGTTAGTGCCCGTGATGATTTCAAGGCTCGTGCTCGTGTCCTCGCCGATGATTATGGTTGGGATGTCACCGACGCCAGGAAGATCTGGTGTTTCGGTCCTGATACCACCGGTCCTAATTTGATGGTTGACGTCACCAAGGGTGTGCAGTATCTCAACGAAATCAAGGACTCGTGTGTTGCCGCATTCCAGTGGGCGACAAAAGAGGGTGTATGCTGTGAAGAGAACATGCGTGGCGTCCGTGTAAACGTCATGGACGTGACAGTAAGTCCAATGCTACCATCACTAGTGTGACCTTTTGACCTGAGACACCCGTAGCTACACGCCGATGCCATCCACCGCGGTGGAGGTCAAATCATCCCCACATGCCGGCGTGTTTGCTATGCTGCCTGTTTGCTTGCTACACCAAGTCTCCAGGAGCCGGTTTATCTTGGTACGGTGTCTCCTGTTACTCAGTCTATATTATGGCTGACAATTTGTCTTAGTCGAGATTCAATGTCCTGAGAATGCCATCGGTGGTATTTACAGCGTGCTGAACAAGCGTCGTGGACAAGTCTTCAGCGAAGAGCAGAGGCCCGGAACGCCAATGTTCACTGTCAAGGCGTACTTGCCTGTCATGGAATCCTTCGGGTTCAATGGGGATCTTCGTTCACATACTGCAGGACAAGCCTTCCCACAAAGTGTGTTTGACCACTGGGATCTCATGAATGGCTGTAAGTGATCAAATCTGAGTTGGTGGTATCAGATACTAAGTGTTCTTTCGTTAGCTCCTCTTGACAAGGGCAGCAAGCTCGAAGAGCTCGTCAAGGGTATCCGCACACGCAAGGGTCTCAAGGTGGGCACCATCTGGACCACGCTGAGTGACCTACTCATAAGGTTCTGTTCATAGCCCGACATCCCTCCCCTCGACTACTACTACGACAAGTTGTAATTCGAGCCTGGACATTGGGGTGCTGTAAAACCAGGTTACTATTGCTTTGGAATTGTTGTAAGCTGTCGTATTTCAACTTCAACAATGTATTTTCTCCTTCAATCGTGGACAATCGGGCACAATATGTAGCTTTGAGTCAGAGTTCACACAAAGAACGGCTTTGTGGAACCAGCTGTGCGCTCTGACTCGTCACGACTCACGAGCTTGACTTGGTGTAGCGCTTTCGGCACCGTCCACATCAACAGGTCACCCCAAACTTTATTCAGCAAGTGACTCAGGGTCTTGGATTTCCATACAAAAGCAAGGATGTCGATGTCCGAGTTGTAAGCTTCAAACGATGTCAAGTGTTGTCGACGAATTGGCGACTATACCAGGCATTGAGACATACCTGCAAGATAAGCCCCGTTTTTCTGCTCGCAAAATCGAGAGACTCTCGGGAGGGTTGGGCAATTTTACATATAGGATATACCTCCGTACAGCACTCGCTGGTCGTGAGACCCTTGTCCTGAAATATACACCCCCATACGCCGCCGCATCGGCTGGAAGATTCCTGATTGACCAAAAACGCCAGGTATGTGCCAAGCTCATACTGATGTCATCCCGAGATGCTAAACGTTGAAGTCAGATTGTCGAAGCGAAAGCACTTCGTCTCGCAGGTCAGCTGCCGAGAACCAACATCCCCGAGTTTATCACAGTCCCCGCTGTCCATTTGTTCGACGAGGAAAAGTATGTCCTGATCATGGACGATGCGGGAGTGGACTGCCAGACTCTAAAAGAGTTGCTCATCAAAGAGAGTCTCCCAAAGGCCGTTTCGGAGCAAATTGGCGCA
>JBBPLG010000418.1:0-22459 GCA_038089695.1 Xanthoconium separans | reverse complement strand
AGATAGAGTTGTCCGGCAAATACGTTGAGCTGGTCAATCAGATCCCAGGGCGATGTCCAGTCGGAAGGCAGGGGAGGAATAGCATAAAACCTAAGATCGTCGGAAGGTTTCATCCTCTTGGCTGTGCGAGGAGCGTACAAGTGAAGGTGCACGTGTTCGCTTGCCCTGATATCTTCCATGAGGCGGTCGACTTCGAATGGGCTCAGCAGAACCAGTATTTGACCGCGTTCGGTCGTGCTGGAGAGGATCCATTGAACGGGACGGAGGTATTGATCCATGGTCCCTTGAGTGGAATCGGGTTCGATCGTCTTATAAAAGTCCACAGTCGCTAGAATAGATGGGCTCCATACGTCCGCTTCGGAAGGAGCTGCAGAGCTCCTTTCGAGTGTGGTAAAGACGGGAAGGAATGCGCTGCAAGAGTACAACAGGGGGATGATACCAGTCTTGACGAAGGACAGAACGTCTGGGTGGAGGGAGTGAACTGCAGGTTCTGCCTTTGGAGGCAGTTCCACCTCTCGTTCGCGCTCCCGTTCGTGGTTGACTTCGCGTTCGTGTTCTTCTTCCATCTGTGCATTCGGAAGTGATAGTACACCGAGGTCCTTGCAACGTTGCTGCAACCCTGGAACTGTAGACAAGTCGCTTTGGACGCCTTTTGTTTCACGGGGTGCATACAGCTCGGCTAGCGACTTCGCCTCTGGCTGGACCCATGCGGCCGACAGTTGCTCCGAAGTGAGGTCACCCTTACAGGCCTTGGTCCAAGCGTCATATCTCGTCTTGTGGTTCACACCTTGTAGGGCCCAGTAAGGAGCCCGCTGCTGAATGTCTGTCCAGGTCTCGTGAATTGCCCAGGATAAAACGTCGGCAGTGGAGATGCTGGTATTGAGATCTTGTTTCCCAGTAGCAGCACGGATGCTCTGGACAACCCCGGGTGGTACAAAAAACATGACCGAGTGACCATGACCAAGTTTGCGCATACGCATGCAGCCTGGAAATCACCAACAGTGAGCATAACGATCGAATTGTGGTAGGATACGAACCTTGCACCAGTGCATCTTTTGTCACCTTGGGACCCAGCGTGACCGCTGCTCGTGACCCGACAGGCAATTTGAGGTCCGTGCCTCTTGTGTGCGGATGGTCTAGATACACGACACATTGGTCTAAACGCTGAGAAAGAGGGGAGGAGCAGAGCAGCTGTGTGATCCCATTTCTCGTGACTACCATCAGTTCATCATTCTCGCTGAAATATACAGCACCAGAACAGTCACGGGCGATGTCGAGCCATGTTTTGGCCACTTGGAGATTGGATAAATCAAGGACCTGGGCCCCAACATCCAGAAAAACATGGATTTTAGGAATCTGCGCCACTAGCAAACGGAGCAATTCCTGCGTAGTCTGTCGTTCGCCGTGGTTGTGGGTGACGACGCAAAAATCGTTTTCTGGTTGAAGAAGGTATGCGAGAACTTTTCCATTGGTTCCCCGTTCATGGTCGAGGTCGTATTGAGTGACAGACGTGGGTAATAACCACCGCCCATCATTTGTTCCCGAAAATCCTGAAGCTCTCGTTAGCACTGGAATCGAACTACACGGTATCAAACTCACCAGTTACGAGCTTTTCCCGCTCCTCTGCTAAATCCCAACTAGACCCGCAAAGTTTCCATTGATATTCTGTTGCTTCCTTCGGGAATACCACCTGTGCGAGGTAGAAATTGATAGTGGCTTGATTTCGAAAGAAAAGTGGAAATATGACTTTGTCCCATTGTTCCGACGACTGAAGGTTGATGTCGCTGAGTTTCCGAAGCGAGTCCGGCAATGCCTTCAAGTCATGATCTTCCGCCCAAAGTGCATACTCCTTATACGGGTCATCTTGCTCCAGCATAATTTCGAAAGCAACTCTTAGTTGCTGTTCGTTGAGGCCAGAATGATAGTAGGATAGACATGTGAGAATGATGGCGAGATCTGGATGGCTAAACTGGGTGTTGACCGCAGGTACATCTTTGGCCCGGTACGGAACAGCAAGCATTGTGCCCGAGCTCGGTCCATAGTCGACGCGCCATCTCCGCTCCGTGAGCGCAGACAAGAAAACATTCGAGGACAGCAGCCCACGGAGTAGCAGCAGCCCACCCCACAAATAAGTCTGTTCGGAAGACTTTGCAAACTTCTCCACTCTCTCCACTGTATCCGGGACCTGGAGGGCATTCTCGTCAGATATGAAACTGCGGATCGCACCATGTAGTTCTGGGGAGAGGTGTCGAAAGTCGAAATTGGGAAGTCTTCCGGCCATCACGTCCTCCACGATCATAGATATTAGTAGTTTACCAACGTCGGAGGTTCGTACGATGCAAATGTGTGGGAATGATCCGGGTGGGCCATGTTCATACTCGACAAAGGAGGGATGATGGCGTGACAGAATATGAGCCCGCCTCTTCGCAAGCCAGAGGATCTGTTGAGTAATCACCCATCGACTAGGATATCCGTCCATATGTTGCTCGAGGCCGATTGTGTAGATCAGCTGGAATCGGGAATGAAGGACCTCGTCGCTTTCGTCCAGGATGTCCCGAGCACGAGAATGAATTCTCTTCAACAGCCTCAGCCACTCAGGTTCATTGTCGCCGAAGTTCCCAACATGCTCATTATTATCGCTAGTCGCAACATCACCCTCCGTTCTTGGGTATTTGGGGGTCTGACCCAGCCAGTGGAATATACCAGACACGAGGCTGTTCCCTGGAAACTGGAGTAAATAGATTAGATGCTTTGATGACCATCGATGCATCATTATCAGTACGCACAATTTTGGTCAATTCGGACGAAAGGGCTGTCGTGATACCATAAATTGTTTTCTGAGCTTTTGGACATAGCTTGGCTGCAATCTCTCCTTTACGGATCTGTCTCTCCACAGTCAGCAACTTGAGTGATACAACATGCTCGGGTGGAACAAGTAGGATTCCATGCTCAGTCATGCATTTTGACATGAGCCTGCAAAGTTCATCGATTCGATGGTTGACTGGTTCCGAAGAGTCGTATATGTGAGTACGGGAGAAGGGGGGGTGGTATATTGGCCGATTTGTGAGCCCACCAAGGCGTGATATGAGCAAATAGAGCATCTGTGCTGTCAAAGCTTTGGGGACGACAACACGAACAAGCTGTTTCCCGTCTGCAAGAGTGGCAGCAGCCAATGGAATGATGACGGAAGATTTTCCTTCACCCATGTTGACCTGTAACACGGTGTTCTTCCCAGATCGTGGAGATATCATCTCCATCGCAGCCTCCGCTTGATTTCGACGAATGAGAAAGTTCCCTTGAATCTAACATAGACAAGGAGCGATATCAGTATGGGCAGACATTGCTTTCGTATCATAAACACACCTGGATTAACAGCCAATCAGGGCGCTCTTCGGGATCCCACCCATCACAGTGCTCGTTTTCTAATTCTCTCCGAAATTCTTCTTCAAGGCCATATAATGCAAAACGAAGCAATCTCCGTGTACGCTGAACCTCCAAGAGGAGTAGCGCAAATGATACCAAGCATTGCTTCCATCTCTTGGACAGGTTGATTGGTGATGTGGACGCGAGAAGACCCAACAGTATGTCTCCTGTAATTGACGGCCATTTACCGAAGCATTCAAGCATCTGTTCGTGATCTGTCATTGGACCCAAACTCTTCTTCAGCTCGCCAAGGGCATCCATGTAGTCGCCTCTGCACTGAGCATAGTGGTCCCGGAGCACACCGACGTCATCATTCCGGGATGCCCAGGTTGTCGCAATTTTCTTGTACCTCTCCACACTTGTCTCGAGAGAGGCGAGATATTCCCGTTCGATTGAGGACGTGGGATGAAGAGAGGAGAGTAAGCGATCCATTGGAATAATTTCATCTGACTTTTTAAGCATCTTGTTGTCTCTGTGGCGATCTTGTGGCAATGTATTGCATGGTTGTAGCTTTGGCGCCGGGTGCACGGAAAGTAGTTGTTCAAGCGTGACCTGAAATGGTACATTTTCCGAGTCAAAAGATATATATCGTACAGGTAACACCTGACGAGGACGACTTGTGAGTAGGTGCGTGAGATGTTCCTTGAGATTCCAATTGCGGTAACAGCTGGTGAACAGTTGTTGTAGGCTAGCTGTCAAACCCGCCACGTGAAAATGATCCAAGGAGATCGTCAGAGGGGAATTACATGGCCAATTCTTGAGCAAGTCTTCCACAGTAGCCTCATTCCATATCAAGTCCGGGCTCACTGGCATGTTCTGCGCTGCACAATACATCCGGATATGATGTCGCACAACATGGTCGATGGGACGGTAGCCATCTGCTATCTTGCAGCCACTATGGATTTGTGGACTTATCGAGTGGGAATGCATCTCGATAGCAAATGCCATGAACATGGAGAGGAATGCGGTCTGATAGGAAGGTGAACGCCATGCAATCGTGGGAAGGCAGAATAGCAATTGAAACCGTTGATATGTTCCTTCCCAGAGTATTTGCTCGACTTGAAGATCAGCGTTTGAAGGCATGCTGGCAGCCCATATCTTCTCCCAGCGTAATATTGCGTTCGTAGTGGGTGCATTGACATAAATTGCAGACGCTGCAGTAGACACAATATCTGCGAGGTCTATGGCCAACTCCGGCATTGAGTAGTCCATGTCATCTTCCGGAGTGTTTTATTGAGCAGAATGCAACAGGAACTGAAGTTTAACACATTGCTTACTTGGAGGATAAACTGAGTTGACATTCCAGTAGCTTTCGGGATTCGTGACTGACCGATATGCACCTGACTGTAAGAGACGATGTTGTTCTTGCACGCCCGTTTTACTTGTTAGTGGATCAGGTCGATGATAAAAGATTTTGGCATAAGCTTCAGTAAGAAACTGGGTGCTTTCCAAGGTGCCATCGCCCATCAAGCAACCCAGCTCAGTGTCCACCTCGTAGGTATAATATTTTCCATATTCATGTATGAGAACACGTCTTGGAATTAGTGCTTCTGGGACCAAAAACCCTGAAAGGTGTGTTTTTGGCCGAAGGACGAGGAGGTTTTCTAAACCAAATAATGTACCGATGTGTTGATCCTCGTCGTAAACCATGTCCTTGAAGTCGTGGGACTCGAGTTCTCCCTTTTCATTGGTGAAAAAGGATAAGTCATAGTCAGGTAAAGTGACAGACAACCGTAGCACCGACTCGGATGGGGAATTGTCCAAGTCAATGGGCGTTGTGGTGATTATGAGATGCATGGATCGATTCAGCATGTCCGAGTCTTCACCATCCAAAGATCCTGGAATGTTCAATTTTCTGTCTAAGCTTTTGAAACAGCCGGCGAGCGTCGCCCAGGTCGGGCTGTGGATATCTATGAGTGTCTCGTGAGCTTTGTACAAATGATATTGTCCAGATGTGCAACGAATTCTCCAGTCCTCTGGAGATTGTTCCCAAAACCGTTTAAGAGGGCGTATCTCGATAACCTTTGAAGATATGTTCATTAGATGTACATGACCATCAACAAGGGCCGGTGGAAGGTCGTTCTTCAGCACCTCTGAAGGAATCAGCTTGAGTATCTCATTTTTTGGTGCTCCTTGAACTCGAAGGACCAAATCCTCATATTTCAGGGAAAGATGCACCTCCATGAATGTCAACAATCATGGGTGTACTATATGGTGTTAAAACCCACTTTGTAGTCAAACATTGTGTTGAGGATCATGAAATCCATTCCTGGAAGATCAGATTGCATGACAAAGAAGAAGCATTGCTACAATAACAATTAGAAATTCATGTTGATGTCAGAAACTATAGTTGTGGTACACACATTGGGAAAGATCCAGCGAAAATCTGGATGGCTCACAACTTTGTGCGGCAAACTGCCACAAAGTTGGCCATCTACTCGAAGCTCCCCATCAAGCAAGTTAATGTGCACTGTTTGCAAAATGTAGTCATCTCGAAGTGATTTGGCTTTGCATTTGAGCCAACGGCCATTCGGACTCTGCAGAGGCTCCCATTTGAGTGCGACTGGCTGATAGCTTGCAAAAATTTTGGAAACTGCAAGGTCTACTCCATAGTCTGATGGATCACCAAGGATTACATCCTTCAATATGTCCTCGAGAGACAGAGAAAGACTTTGATCTCGCAGCAAAATTGTTGAATTATTCATATTCTCTGCCAGTAAAAAGTTGTAGGTGAGTATTGAACATTACTCATTACTGGTAGACATACCTCTCTGACCTAGTGCTCGTACAAAGAAAGCACCCGAAAGCAGTGCATCAACATCTTCTGCAGTTTGGAAATGCTTAGGGAAGGTAGCACGGTCAACATTCAATGTGCTCCGACAAGTAGCAGCCATATCCAGCAAAAGATATATACGTTCTTCGTTTGTAGGTGCCAATGTCAGGTCATACATCAAGTCCTGCATCCACCCGAAGACCTTTTTGCGGGTTCTCCGAAGAAGTGCAATGGCTTTGTCTGAGATGTGATCACTAGGACTCGATGCGAGCACGCGAGCGAGCAACAGAGAAATGGTATCCATCATGACTGCATCAATTGAATGAGCGCCGACATCTTGGAACAAATTCTCGAGCTCATCCAGAAGGGCATTGCAAAAGGACGGGTCTTGAAGTTCTTGGTGCCATGTCCACAGCCCTGTATTGAGGTCTAGTGGCCCGACTTCAAGAACCATATTGGAAAGGAGAAGACGAATATCACAAGAATGGAGATTGAGAGTTCTATTACGCAGTCCCTGCAAGATGTTCAGCCATTGGAGTGAACCACCACTCCGCAAGTGTCCAAACGCAATGAACTCGTCGATGGAGAGATCCGTGGGACAATCCACTTCAGCAGCCAGGACGTCATTGGAGGTGTGAGAAGTTGAAGTTTTATATCGTTCCAATCCACTGCTAAAGTATCCTCTGTTGCCAAGCCATGTCTGTCCCTCAAACCGCCGAGTTTGGATATGGTTCTGTGGGTCTGAGTCATGTGAAGCCATGACAAAGGATAATGTCCAGTCATTTGCAGATGTTTGCCGGGGATTTGGGTTACAATAGGCAAGGTGGAGATCAACCTCTGCTTGGTAGGATGGTCTTACTTGGTAAGGCCGCAATTCAGGGTCATCCATAACCAATGCGCAGTCAAAGATATCGTCAGGCTGGTCCAGAATGTTGGCGATAGCTGACCGCCAGCTACGAAAGCAATTTGGGGATTGCAGCTCAAATACGACGACTTTGGCATGCAATAGCAAGGCAGGTAATGGTGATCCAGAAACCTGTGCGCTCCAAGTTGCTCGTCGCCCACGTTGACCCTCTTGGAAGTCACCACAGACTTGTATGCGACTAAAACCTCCATACCCAGGTTCAAGTTGCAGGCCGGGATGTATGGCACCCTTTTTTATTGAGGCTTCTTCGATGCGAAGCTTGAGTTGCTGAAGACAGAGGGACTGGTCGTAATAACGGACAGGGAAGCTGTCATCAGTAAAGTCATTCGACAATACAGACCACCCTGGACATGATTGGGAGTGACGTGCCGATAGGTACTGGTAGGCACAGGAGAGACGGTGGAGGTTCTGTGGCTTGCACAGCAGCAGTCGTTGTAGGAGCCATAGCGGAATTTCAGGGGAGTAGTCGGCGAGCATCGGAATCTCCCTCAAGACTAGCTTGTCAAGGACAACAATAAGTTCGATCACAGTCAGAAGCTTGATAGACTCTTCCTCCGATGCGACGCTCCGGAAACCAGTCCCCAGAAATCTAGCTATCAAAATCTGAAGCTGTGTGCATGCATCGTCCACGTTCGTTACACAGGCCAGCCACTCGTCAATACCCTGCTCAACTGCCTGCTGGACATCATATAGAGTAACAATCGGGTCAGCCTTCAAGGCTTCATCGAAAAAGGTCCCGCTTGACGATAAAAAGTCCCAAATCGTGCCACGGTGACGATGATTGGGATGGAAGGAGGTATCGGTTGGTTTGCGGTCAGGATTTGTGAGGGCATTGTGAATGTATTCACGACTGTTCGGCAGTGATAGCTGCGAGTCTCTGGCAAGGTCATCCTGGGAGGGATTTCGAAATGGGGATGGACAGTGGAGCAATGGCTTCCACCCGGCATCAAGGATATCTCTAAGATGGGCGCACGTCCTGAGCGCCATCTCGGAGAGCCAGTCGGGGCAAAGGGACCCCAACTTGGTCAAGCGTCGCAAGATTTTGTCCGGAATGACCCGCAGTATATCGCTGGGGAGATCAGCACTATTTCCGTCCATTGCGAGGGTGCATAAGCAGTATAACATGAATCGTTTGTAGGATGTACGCCCGAGGGAAGATCGATCGACCGACATCTGGATTGCGACCCTAAAGAGAAGCCAAAGAGATGAACGAGTCTGACCCGAGCGAAATCGCGCGTGGACGCGTTTGGTGATGCGAGGAACATCGGCGGTACGACCAATGCCTCGCATGATGCCAGCAAGTAGTGCCGTAATGTAAGTGGAAGGCGGGAAATCCGGGTTGAATACCCCGGAGAGCGAGAGAAAATTGGCGAGTTGAAGCTGAAAGTCTGCATGATCAAACATCTCGTTCGGTATCTCGACAGCAGACCAAGGGTATGAGCAGCTGAAAGACATAGGTGCCGTCTCCTTGCTGATGACTTCGAATGCCTCACACAAGGTATCGCTCTTCCCCTTGGTCAGGATAATCGCGGCATCGTAAGAGCGGATGAAAAACACAAGGATGTCTACAGATTGTGAGCACGAATTAAATGGCCAACTGTGAGCGTACCTTCTGTTTGCATTCCACGCAACTGGGTGATGATATGCTCCTTGTCCAGGGGCTCAAACTGAAGAAAGGCTTGCAAGTTGTCTAGCATCTTTGTGATCCGATGCCATCGATCTTCATCTACAGTTCCAGAAACATGTGGAGTATAAGCGTGGGCAGACGCGCACAGTGCACGAGCTAATGAAAGGTCGTCCTGAAGGGAACCGCGGGTATATTCTGAATCGAAGGTGTAGCAGTTGGAGGGGTTGGGGCGAATTTGATGGTATAAAGTATATCTGAATGATTCAGGGGTATGGACGAATGCTGGTAGACTCATCGTTGTGACTCGATGGATGTTGCTTGTGTGAAACCTAGGCACACTTCCACGGAGTGTACTACAATTTACCCGACGAACTTGCGTCAAACATCATAACACTCGCTTGTCCACTGGGGAGATATTCAGACAGTTACAAACGAGAAAGATTTTCCATGAGTTACAACCTAATGCCAGTCGCCGAAACGCAGTCTAATTGAACCTCATTAGAACCCCCGGGCCCCCTCCACTGTGATCATACGCGATAGTTTATGAATTGTCATGCGTGCTAGTGCTTTATGCCAGAGAGGTCCCTGTCACCGCGTCGTGCATCCCGGCCGCTTGGCGTTGACCGTAATAAATGGCGCGTCATGCGCGCGTCGGTGTACCGCAAGCGCTTGCCAACACAACGCCACACCTACAGTTAGTGTATTCGCACCGTAGTACGTGCAACATGGACGCTGCGTCCAAGGGCAGGTTTACCAGTTTTACAACCTACCAAACCAAGGTTCCATTTTCGAGGATCTACATCACCTCCTGACGCCACGGACAATTCGGTAGAATGATATGACCAGTAGTCTATCATATTGAATTATCTCTCGTGCTCGGAACAAGGCGTACAGAATGAGCATAGACTCGCAGACCCGTATTCATCAACCTCGTTGGAACGCTACCGAGAACAACTACGACGTGGGCGCGTCGCGATCTGTAGTATACACATCTAATAGCTTGCTTTGCGTCGCGTCAGTTCAGACATTCACATCTATTCAGAAAAAAAGCCCAACCCACATTAAAAATCATACCCCTCCACCTTGAACGTCTTGCCATAACACAAATACCCATCTATCATCCTCAACACCCCATATTCAAACAACGTAAATGCAATCTTGCCATGCCCATGTACCTGCCCCAACTTAAAAAATGATCTTGCGATCAACGTCCGTACTGTCCCCATCCGTGTTTGCGTCAGTCAATGTCATCCACACCCACCCCACGGGACACGCACCGTCCTCTCCGTATAATCCGCATGCTGATGTAGAGCCACCCGTATCGCACTGCGCGACGCTCGCGTCAAATCCCTTCCTTGGCATACATCTCCAACAGCTTCGCCCACGGTTTTTGCGCGTACTGAACCCCTTCGGACATCGTTGATATACGCCTCCTTGGCTTCCCCCTTGTGATGCAGTCGAAGCGCCAGGTCGTCCAAAATCTCCCATTCTAAACCCGTCTTGCGGTAGGCCACGTGTTGCGTTTTGAGATGTGCTACTTCGGCGCGAAAGATGGTCCAGACGCGCAGCTCCTAGGTATCGATCCTGTCAGCCCCGACAAACAACATCAAAAAGGAGTCCCGACAGACCTCGTAGAGAACCATGAACAAGTTGTCCAGCCACCGCTCGCACAATCTCTTATTCGTAAACGAAAACACGTCCGCGCCCGTCCTCGCCGTCTCCGACGTGTCCTCAGCAGCAGTAACAACCACCACAGGCCGCTCTTAATGTCAGATTCGTCACCCCATTCTCCGCCCTCCACTCCGCCGCCCGATATCCGACTCGGTCGACACCTTGATGATCGGAATACCCGCCGACGCCCTTCCACGTCCGATTCGTGTGGACTGTACATCCCCTCTTCGACGCATCGTTGTCCGTCCCGCTTTTGCCGCTCGCACCTAACGTCGGCGAGCGCGCGGCCGTCCTATCCTCGCGTATCACCACATCGCTCGGTGGCGCAGGTCGGCATGCGACGTTTGCATAGGGTATTCCATGACGAACACGGCACTCCGGGTCTCGAGCAGCTCGTCCCAGCCAATCCCAGCTAGCAGTGGACCCGTAATTGCAAACAGGCTGCCAAAAAACGAGGCGCGCGCCCAGGTGCCTCGCAGACCTGGCCCCGTGAGGCGAAGCAGAGCTGAGTCGGCCTAGACGTGCACGTTGAGATGGAAGAGGTAGTACGACGACAGAAATAGACGCGCACCTCGTCGTCCTCCGTCTTTTGTTTTTCTGGTAGAATATCATTAATCTGGCGTTTGAACGGGAGATGCACGCGCGACATCTGGATCGGTCGATGCGCATCCTTGCAATTGAACGTAAACATGGGACACGAATTGAGCGTGAGGAGTGCCTTGACGTAGGTCATCCACCCGCCCCACGACGCACATACAAGCACGCACCGACTAGTTATCCTTGGTGTCAATGTACAACTCGGAGATCAGCTTCTCCCAGGTCACAAACTCGCTCGGCGCACAGTTGACAGTTTCCCAGGGAAACTTGAGTGCCCACGGTGCCTTGCCCATGGACCGCAAGAAATCGCTCTGACATGCAAGAGCGTATCCGACATGATTTGTTCCGCCTCGACTTCCTCGTCTGCCCATACATCAATATGCGCACGCACGCACAGAACGCAAAAGACGTACTCATCCAGATATAGCTTTCGGCCAACAAGGATGCCACCTCGGGTTCCTTCACCGCCAATTACTTAAACTGGTTGGCAGCCTGTTGACACCGCCCGCTCGCATCGAAATACTTCATCACCCTGGGGGTCAGGTGAATCGAGACGACCGTCGCCACCTGGATCTCGGGATCCGAGCCCACCTGCCAGCCTATATGCGCGTGAGCGTGTGCGGAACGCGATTGAGGACCCACACACCCTTGGCAAGCAAGGTAAAAGATCGCGCGGAGCAGCACAGACACGTACGTTTCTTGCCACAATTCTGGTGCCGTTTCATGTCTAGCACATCGTCAGCATCAAACCCAAAAAAAAAAAAAAATAGCCAAGACGCACCGCTCCCCGCGTAAATCCATCACATACGCATGCACCAGACGTATAACCTCGCAAACGCATCAAGACAGTCATAACAGCTGTTGCGGACTTAGACGGGGCCATTGGAGAAATGTCCTCGATAAAGTAGGTGAGCGAGTTAATGTAGACCGCAAGGGACGCCGAGGAGCTCGCGTCGACACCAGAGACAGGGTAGTAGGAGCCGAGTTGGGGTGAGGTGAGCCGCCGCCAGGGAAGGAGGACGACGCACGTCTTGCTGGCTGGCTCTCCCGGTGCTTTTGACTACGTGACATAGGTCGGGTGGATCGGAATGTCGCTGCGGGAAGTCAACGACATTGACGGCGTCGGGCTACAGTGAATGGGGCGACTTCATGAAGTTGGGTCGACCGAATGGAGGGCCTGAGGCTGTGCTACAAATCCGACTCAAGGCTACTCGAGCATGCCATGCCAAGGCTCCGCGCTGCCCCTTCCTTATCGTTTCTTGAATGAAATTACTTCCCATTCGTTCCAATTTCTTCCGTCAAGCAGGGCCCGGATATCAGACAGAAGACAACAACAAAACTGAAATCACCGATACACATCCTCAAACTTGAGTGGGGCACTGGCAACTGCAGGCAAGAGAGCTGGATAACATTCTGGCCTTCATGACATGCGTAAGGTTCTACAGAACAGAACTAAAAAAAAAGTCTTTCACCACCGGTTCTGCAAGCTAGGGATATGGTGTACGGAGTTGCGCCATTTCGTTCGTAATCAGCCTTAGGTTTCTTCTTGTCTCCAAGCTTTCAATTCATCGCCATTGAAACGTAGGCTGCATGCAGGACACATTCTACTGGGTATGGTGCAGAAGTAATGGCGTGCCTGCTAGAAATCAATCAGAAAAGTTGACGCCATCTATTTCATTCAGTCTAAAGACGTGAGCCACCTGAAGCAGGTTGGCGACACAAAGGCTGGGGCTCTTGATCTGGCACGTTGCGAAGCGCTTTGATATCTGCCCAAGCAGCTTGGTCAACTTACGTGATACAGGTGACAATCACCACACTCGATCAAGGCTGTTGTTTTGTCGCCACTCGGTCGCTATTCAGTGGATATTCATCTGAGCGATGCATCTCACGCCATGTCGCTCTGTGCGACGCTGTGGACGGTCAGGTGAAACTACCCGGGCCCTCCTTCCTCTACTGAAGTTCAACACCCATTGGCGAGTCGCGACACTCTGGCGATCATCCTCTCGTCGTGCCACTGTGGATAGCTACCACACCCAAGAGAAGCGTCATTGACGGATGGCTCAGGTAGACGATTTTCTCTGGCCCTCTCACAGCGATCCTCTGAGTCGATGCCAAGGTACTTAGTTCGTGATGTCGATCCTTCGGCGGCTGGTATACCACTCTTGGAAGATCTAAGCCGGTGATCGCCCGCTGTACATCAAAGCATCAAAGCGTCGATCCACAGACAGACGGTGCGCTTTAACCAGAATCAATGCGGCCACATCCTATTGTTCGTCGACGAGAAGAAACGGAAAGATGGACGACCTGGGCGGTATAAAGATGTCCTGCGAGGTGGGTGAAAAGCATCAACCGCAATCTTACCCTCCCTAGACTCGACGTTGTACTACTTTCTCGATGCAATCTTGCAGCTATTCACCCGAATTGATGGCGTCTCTTCAGGGTGAGTCTCTGTCCCTTTCTGTCGCCATTGCGCGTCGTCGACCTCTTCTCGGTTCCCCTCCTATAGCCTACGCTACTAGTCTCGGTCCTGCTCCCGATGTCGAGTATCCGATCGTACATGGTCGAGGTGTAGAGGTGCCAGCTGGGCATCTTCCAATCAAGATCGTTCAATTTACCCGCGGCGACCGCTCGAATGGCCTCCCCCGCCTCCACCATTGGGCAATATACATCCCGACCTCGACCCGACGCGGGGTCGGCAACTTCTACGAGATTGGTGGGAGTCTACAGACCGGGTATTTTATGCAACACGTCGTGAACAACCGGCACTCCAAATGGGACCAAGACGAGCGGGGCTCGCACACCGTCGGCTGGGTCGCGCCCAGTTTCTTGGGGACTCTCGAGGCGCACTTTGCGCTCGTACCGATTCAACAGGGACGGCCCGACTGGAACTGCCAGACATGGGTCGTCGAGGCCCTGCGGGGTTTGAACCAGCAACACATGTATGCGGTTCAAATGGACTATTCGCGATGGTTCCAACAAATGGCGATCGTCGAAAAGGCCTGGGAGGTCGGAGATGCCTAGACGGGGGCATCCTTCTGCTACTAGTGGCCGAAAAATAAATGTGAATGTGTGCAAGGTGTAGCGACTAGATCTTTGCATTTGTAGTGTGAATCGTATCGCATCAATCCATTGTTATTATGTTGTGCCTGTCGTTGATGATCGATGATTCGTTGCGATCAAGCGAAAATGATACTTCATAACGAACTTGGGGCCAAAACTATAGCCAACATGCCTGTGGGCCGTGGGGAGTTGCGTCGATGATTGTGACGTGATGGTGGAATTGTTGAGACAGTCGTGCATGTAATATAGATCACGTCCAAGGATACAGTCAAAAGTACAAGAGTATCGCATTGTTCATTCTCAATAGGTACATGCGCGCAGCGTATCCATGCACCTGTCAGACTACAAGGTCAGCACGTGTTCAGCAAGATTTGATTGCAAAGGTCAGAAAAGCCAGGGTATCATGTTTCTCGACACACGACAACCCGCGGTGCCAACACGACCACCCCAGTACGGGGAAAGTCGTGCAGTACTCGATGAGGAGCGGCACGCGGAGGGGTGCGACGACCGAGTAAACTCAAAGAATGGATGAACTGCATTTTCGTCCTCAGGCGAGTAAGATGTCAGTGGATGCTTACCTATACAACACGCGGTTTCTGACGATGGAATATCTGCAAAGCAGTATGGTTAGCACCAAATGTGAAAAAAATGGGTGAGGGTGAAGAGAGGAAATCAGGATTGAGAGTTTTGGTATGAAGTTGTCCACAAGAGATTTCTCTCTTTCGGAAGCAGAACTGATTGAGATGGTTCATCATAGACACAAATGGTGTGCTCTTGGAATTCTAGTACGAAAAAGCAACTTACTTGTGTTGACCGCTTGAAGCAAGGTTCCAATTGAAATCCCGGAGCGGAGGTTAAATTGTGAGTACGACATGGACCTTGGACGAAGGCCAGCATGGTGGTGAGTATAATCCCCTCCATTCTGTTTTCCTTGATGATATGTTCCATTCGAGCCGGTGACCTCTCTAATGATCCACACTCGAACATGCACTACCAACTGAATCAATCCGTGCTGCCTTGAATGTTGGCTAATACTGTTTCTTCCAGGTGCATCTTGAAGGTGAGCATATTTCCGAGCAATGTTACGCCTCGAGGATGTCTATTCGAATTATACAAGCATATGTCCGATCTTTCATGATGGACCCCAATCTTTCTCTGAGACTATTTTCCGCTCAGATTTTGAACTCGTAGCTGATTGCAAGTTTTTTTATTTTATTGCAGCCTTCGTTAGTGTATTTTATTGCATAGTGCTTGTAGACTTTTAGTGGTCACGTGACTTGATTGTAATGTAGGGCCGGCTCAAGTGACACGAAAGCACCTGCGAGTTTCATTTCTTTTGAATTTAACATTGAACGTTGAGCCCGGCAGCGATGAAACAAAAAGAAATTTACAGGACAGCGACGTTTGCTTGGTCGCCAGCGTCGACCCTCCCATTTATCGCGACTGGTACCGTTGCTGGCGCTCTCGACGAGTCCTTCTCAAACGAATCCCAACTCGAAATATGGCAACCCGACTTCATGAACAAGGACGAAATCTACCTTGGCGCAGATATAGATTCAAAACCTATAGCATTCGTCACCGATACCTCCAGGTAAATTCCTACCGCTGTCGCGCCTTGTGATGCAAATACGCGTTGCAGATTCAACCGCGTTGCATGGGGACAGGTACACAAGGATCGATTGCGCGGTGTCATTGCTGCAGGAATGGAAAACGGTGAACTTGCACTGTGGGACCCTGCAAAGATCATTGCTCACGCAGAGTTCGTCATCCCCGTCATCTTTTTGTCTCTTTGCTAACATCCCGTCGTTTCTGTAGCCCGTCCGAGTCACTTATCCTCCGAAACACAATTCATACGGGACCCGTCCGTGGACTCGACTTCAACCCGGTACAAACCAATCTTATGTCTTCCGGTGCGGTCAGCGGTGAGGTCAGTACCCGACACTGATACACGTCATCATGACGCTTATTTTATTTACAACGCGTTGACACAGGTTTATATATGGGATCTAAATGATCCTTCAAAGCCTTACTCTCCTACCCCGGGTAATCGCAGCTCGAAGCTCGATGAGATCACTTCCGTCGCTTGGAATCAACAGGTCCAATATGTTCTTGCCGGCGCGAGCAGTTCTGGGTACTCGGTCGTGTGGGATCTGCGAGGAAAACGTGAAGTCGTGGCACTTGCTTACGGCGGAGGTGCGGGCACCCTCGGTGGCGCAGTTGGGAGTGGAATGGCTGTGGGAGGACGGAGAGGCATGAGTGCTATTGCGTGGCACCCAGATAACGTAAGACTCAGTTATTTGGTTGAGACATGCCCGCTGATCGTATGATGCCAGGCTACACGACTCGTCACTGCCTCGGAGGACGATACATCACCCGTCATTATGGTTTGGGATCTTCGCAATGCTCGTGCACCCGAAAAAGCAAGTCGATAGTCCATGCCTGCTTTAGGAACTTCTTGCTGACCTCCATTTGTTTAGATCCTCACTGGACACGAGAAGGGCGTGCTTTCATTATCGTGGTGTAAGCAAGATGCGGACTTGCTACTATCCTGCGGCAAAGACAATCGTGCCTTGTGCTGGAATCCGCAAACGTCGGAGATCATTGGAGAGGTGCGTGCAGTTGAAATGTTCTTCTCACAGTCACTGATGTTCATTGCGTTCACTCACCCTTGCACACGACTTTTTGATTGCTCAATACGTGGTGCTACGGTCACACTTGTTTCATCCGTACAATAGCTCCCTTCGGCAGACAACTGGGCATTCCAAGTGGAATGGTGCCCACGTAATCCAGATCTCCTCGCCACTGCCTTCTTTTCTGGAACCATCGGTATTCACTCTCTGCAATCAACCAACGCCGCTCCTTCCTCTGTACCCGCTACCCCTCGACAGTCCGGGGCTGGACTTTTTGACCCACCCATTCCTACAGATCATGGTATCCAGGGACTCGATCTCAGCCTGAAGCAACCGCCACGTTGGCTCCGCCGTCCTGTCTCAGCTTCCTTTGGGTTCGGCGGTAAGTTGGTGACCGTCAGCAATCTTCCTGGTGCACACGGTAAGACACAGAGCAGCGTTGTGCACTTGAGAGGTGTGGTCGGCGAGGAGGCCGTTGTCGCGAGAGTCAAGAAACTGAGGGCGGCCGAAGAAAATGGGACATTGGAAACATTTGCTCAAGGCAGTGTAGGCGAGCAGTCGGGGAGTGAGGAGACGTGGAAGGCATTGTTGAGTCTCTTCAGATCGAACTCGAGGGAAGAGTTGGTCATGCTGCTGGGATATTCGAAAGAAGAGGTCAAAGCCCGGATTGAAGAAGCTGCGGCAAGACTCAAAGAAACCCGGGCTCAACAAGCTACCTACAACGCCTCCGCGCTCAATTACACAGCGGACGAGGAAGCGTCTAGTATAGGCCCTCGCGATCCCGTGGTTTCTTTCGTAGACCCCGAACCGGAGCCCGAGGTAGAAGCGACGGATACGGAGAAGACTGGGTCCGAGATGTCTGTATCCGATGCCCCACCTGCGGATGGGGAATCTACCACCACTGCGCCATCGCTCTTTGGGGATGAAGCCGCCATTGGGGCCTTTGGTGCGGATACTGGAGCCGATTTCTTCAGCACCATGGCACAAAGCGCCGACGCCCATGACACCCAAACGATCATCGTTCCTCACACAAACTATGGAATCGACTCAAGTGTCGCAGCAACCGCCGGAAGTGGTCCGTCCAGCATCGCCAGCGAGAGTATGAGCCTCAAAAACAACACGTTCAGGATCTACCCTGCCGACGAAAGCGACACTGACAGGCTCATCACCCGTGCGTTGGTGCTTGGTGACTTTTCCAGCGCGGTGGAACTCTGCCTCTCGGCAGAGCGCTATGCCGATGCGCTCCTCCTCGCCATTAAAGGGGGTGACGACCTCCTGCAACGCACTCAGAAAGTGTACTTTGAGCGCCAAACCTCTGAATACCCTTACCTTCGTCTGTTCCAGAGCATTGTCACCAACGATCTCGATGACGTTGTCCAGAACGCAGACTTGACCGAATGGGCAGAAGTCTTTGTCGTCTTGTGCACGTTTGCTGGTGGTGATGAATTCTCTGGGCTGGCAGAGCAGCTTGGGGCGCGACTCGAGTTCCAAGCTGGAGTTCTGCGTTCTGGGAACTCGGACGATACCGCCGCGGACGCGTTGGAGCTCAGGAAGACGGCCACTCTTACCTACCTCGCTGCTGGACGCCTTGAGAGGCTGGTTAGCATCTGGACCGAAGAGCTTGCGGAAGAGGAAGGACGTCGAGTAACAGCCCTGGACTCCCCCGAGTCTACATCACACTACGCAACCCACGCACACGCCTTGCAGTCGTTCATCGAGAAGGTCACTGTCTTCCGTGCGGCTGTCAGGTATGTGGACGGAGACATCTCTGTGGCCGCCGAGAGCACAGATGGTGCGACCAAGGCCTATAAGCTCGCAGCACTCTATGATAGGTATTTCGAGTACGCCGAGATGCTTGCTGCGCAAGGTCTTGTGAAGGAAGCGGTCGAATACCTAGAGCTGACTCCAGCGGCCTACACGGGCTCTGCATTGGACTTTGCGGCAGTGCGTGAGCGGCTGCTGGTTTTGACTGGGCAAGCGTCGAGCGTCTCGAATCAAGTTCGCACTACCGTTCCCAACAACGTTGCCTCAAAGCCGGCCCCCATCCAGCCCCGCAGCGTGCCTACACCTCCGGTTGCCACGCAAGGTGGCATGTATGTTCAAGCTCAGCCGACATTTACGCCAGCCATGCCTGTCTATCAACCACCAGTTGCCTCCCCTGGTCTTGGCCCATATGTGCCGATGCATACCCCTGTCAAGCCACCCCTCCTCGGTGGGCATGGTGTACCACCACCTACCCGTCCTCTAATTTCCAATCAGCGTGGACAAAACGGGGGTTGGAACGATCCACCTGTGGCCAAAACAGGAGGGCGTGTACCTAGCTCGATGAGCGGCGGCAAGCCGGACCCTATCATTTCGCCCTTCCCGAACGCAACGCAGTCGCCACCCACGCCAGGCACTCCATTCTCGACGCACGGTCAAAATGTTCCTCTTCCCCCACCCCCACCGTCTGGGAACTTGCAGAAACCACCGCCGCAAACACAAACACGGCCCGGACCACCGCCAGCGAGATCTATCTCTGCATCGGGTCAGCGGCCGGGACCTCCGCACGCTGGTGGGTCGCAGTATACGTCGCCTTCGCTGGGGTCAGTCCCGCTCGGACAGGCGTCTGTGCCGTATATGAGAGCTACGCCACCTCCTGGGCCTCCACGCGGCGGCACCGTACCCCCTCCTTCCGGTCCATACGCGCGCGCGACGCCGCCTCCAGGTATGACCGGCCACAGTCCGTATGCACCACCTGGCCAGGCCCCGTTGCCACCGCAGCAACAACCTGGGCCATACGCGCCTCCCCCGCAGCAGGCTCACCAGGGACATTATGGGCCTCCTCCATCACAGCCTCAGGGACCCCACACGGTGCCACCCCCACAGGGGATGTATATGCCCCCGCCACCTCAGACGCACGGGCACCCGGGACCATACGGACCACCGCCGTCGTCTGTCAGTCATGGTCCGCCAGAGCAAATGATGAGAGGTCCTCCTCAGGCGCAACATTCAATGGGCGGGCTGCCGCCTCAATCGCACGGGCCTCCTCCTCAAGGTGGACCGAGCGTGTCGCCATCTGCGCCGCCTGCCCGTGCACCGGCTCCGCCTAGAGGACCTCCTCCGCCGAAATACCGTGCGTGATTTCTATGTCAGCGATGTATATGCGTCGATATTGACATGTCGTTCTTTTTTTTTAATTAGCACCTGGGGATCGTACGCACATGCCCGAGTCGGCGTTGCCCATCTATCACGTGTTATCGGAGCAATTGGTGCATTTGAAGCAACAAGCGGTACCCGTGCGTCCCTGTGTGTTGTGTTGTGCGCGTGAGGGGCTGAACGTCGCGCGTGTTTGTAGCCACAACAAAAACGAATGATCGACGACCTCGAACGGCGCGTCAATCTCTTGTTTGACGCGCTCAACTGCGAGACGCTGTCCAAGCCCGTCGTGGACCAGTTGTTGACGCTCGTCCAAGGTGCGCCGTGGTGCTCTGAAGGCGCGTATTGGAGAACTGACCTTTTTGGTGTTGTATAGCGATGGCGGCGCACGATCGGGAATTGGCGCTGAGTATCCACGCCGATTTGTTTACGCGGGGGTCGCAGACGGACGACATGGCGCGGTGGATGCCTGGGGTCAAGCTGATGATCACGCACTTGTAACTTGTTTGGCGCGTTTTTTTTTCTTATATATACGCTGTGGGGGTGGACAGGACCGAGGATATTCTACGCTACGTTCTCTAGACACAAGATAACACGACGTGACGTTGCCCAAACGGATCTGATTCTCAGCGATGGGGTATCTTATCTAGCCTGACATTACATTACATTTACAACGCGAGACGTCTAATCTTGGTATCGACCTCGTTCTCCGAGTCGTCCTCGTCTGCAAAGATCCAGTTGAGAACGCCGGCGAGACGCACGCCCCCCTGTGTGAGCAGCTTCTCGACGATCCACCGCTCCTTGATGACGCCGGTATATTCGGGGGTATATAATTCTAGATAGCGCGATTTCTTTTTCACGAGCGCGTTCTCGTCCCCGTCATACTCTACCTCGTCGTCCTCGCCTTCCAACGGCGCCAAGTCGAGTTCTTTGGGATAGACAAAGTCGCAAGTGAATTGATGAATGGGTTTCGCCCAGGCGTACGGGCAAAGATCCGCGTCGTCGACGCCGAGACCGTCCTCGTTCTCGTCCTCATCCTTGCCAAAGAGGGACAAGACAGACTGCCACGCCGCCGCCGACGTGCTGCGTGGACGCGGCAACGAAGACGACGAAACGGGCTCGGGACACACGAGCCAGCCCTCGAGCTCGTCCTGCCATGCCCCGAGGACCCCTTGCCAGACGAGACGGCGGATGTACGGGTCGTAGATGGTATCGCGGAGGTGGGCTTCCACGTCCGGAAGGGGGAGCGGGCGGGTGTAGTTGCGGGGGAGCGTGCGGAGGCGTTCCGAGATGAGGAGGCTGTCCCATACAGAATGGAGGTCTTACGATGCGCCGTGGTCAAAAGACGGGACGGATGAAACAGAAAGTAAAAAGGACGACGTACTCGTGGTGCGCCCGTCAAAGGCGACCTTGTCGCCGTTGCCGCCGCGGTTGCGACCGGTGAGGTGCAGTGGCATGTGCATGTCGCCCAGGAAATGGATCAGGAACTTGAGCGCGTCTTGGACGTAGTATGGCACGTCCGCGTCTGCGTTGGCGTCGTCGGCGTCGTGGAGCGCACGACGCGCCCCTTCGAACGCCTGCAACACCCCCGTCGTGTTGCGGATGGCGCTCAAGACGTTGATGTGCGTCCTGCCTTGCCACCCGCGCGCCCCAGGGAACGCGCAGGTCGCGCTCGGGTAGTCGTCCACGGCGTTGATGTAGTGAAGCGGGCCGGTCCATCTGTATCTTCCCTGGCGACGAATGTTGTCGGCCCACGTCGCGACAGAGGCGAGGTGGCACGTCTCGTCGGTAGCGTGGAGGATGTGGCAGAGCTTGGGCATGACGGTGGGGTGGAGGTGCATTTGGGCGATGGTCGCGACGACTTCGTGGCCTATTTTCCGAGCGTTAGTGGGTGTTCGACTCCATATGTGTTTGGAAGCGTTACCGACGGCGCCCCAGGCATAGGCGTGTGGTATCAGGGCGGCGGCGAGCACGAACGGGGACAGCGAGGAGAGGCGCATGGTGGGGTATCTAGGGAGAGGTACAAAGACCCTCCCTTGTCTGTGTCTTATACCCGGACCGGAAACAAAAGAACGAAACTCGCTGGATTAGTGGTACTGTCTATCAGAAGGGCACAGCCACACAAACACAAAAGGCGTTCCCGGGCCAGTCGGGGCGGCGCTACTTTGCACACGTTCGTATGTACCTCTGAAGTAAAACATCAATGATATTACTGTTTCAAATGGTTTCGCATCGACTCGGACATGATCAAGACTCAAGTACTCAACCTTGACTGACCTGGAAGGAATGGGGTGGTTTGCACGAGAATCTTTTGCCAAGGTACTAACAGAGGCCAATTGCATGTAGTACCGCGGCCACATCTGCGTTCGACACGTTTGTCGTTGCTATTGCCATCCGTCGGTCGCCGTTCAACCTTTCGGCTGAGAACGGTGGGACATCATCCCCAGTGAGAAATGGATAGTGGGAGATTGTGGCACAGCTATGGAGATGCGTCCAATAGATACAAGTTGATGTACGTGGTAAATGGCAGGATTAGTAGACGGTTAATCGATCCTTCTGCACTGTGAGACACCCGTGTAACTTGTTGTCTTTTCCATTGATCTCGGTCGAATGCG
>JBBPLG010000417.1:0-19615 GCA_038089695.1 Xanthoconium separans | reverse complement strand
ATATGTTGGCTATGTACTTACATCCTATTCAATGAGTGTATTCAGAAGTATAAGTTGAACTCTTTAAGGACACTTACTGCCTACAATTGTAAGTAGAATCAAAGGAAGTGTGATACACAATTGTTTCAACAACAGGACAAAATGTACAACTCACTTGCTATGTTTTGTAATGCAGGATGAAGAGAAGAGATGGAATGATGAGCATCATCAACCCACCAACATGCCACAATGAACAACTCACATACTATAATTTCCAATGCAGAATGAAGAGTGGAGATGGAATCATTAGCATCATCAACCCACCAACATACCACAATGCACAACTCACTCGCTATGATTTCCAATGCAGAATGAAGAGTGGGGATGGAATAATCAGCATAATCAATCCATCTACATGCCACAATGGACAACTCACAAACTGTGATTTCCAATGCAGGATGAAGAGTGGAGATGGAATCATCAGCATGATCAACCCATCAACATGCCACAATGGACAACTCACTGGCTATAATTTCCAATAGAGGATGAAGAGTGGAGATGGAATCATCAACATCATCAACCCACCAATATGCCACAATGCACAACTCACATCCTATTATTTCCAATGGAGAATGAAGAGTGGAGATGGAATTGTCAGCATCATCAACCCACCAACATGCAACAATACACAGCTCACAAGCTATGATTTCCAATGGAGGATGAAGGGTAGAGATGGAATCATCAGCTCATCAACCCACCAACATGCCACAATGCACAACTCACCCACTATGTTTCCAATGTGGGATGAAGAGTGGAGATGGAATCATCAGCATGATCAACCCACCAACATGCCACAATGCACAACTCACTCGCTATGATTTCCAATGCAGGATAAACAGTGGAGATGGAATCATCAGCATCATCAACCCACCCACATACCACAATGCACAACTCACAAACTATGATTTTCAATGCAGGATGAAGAGTGGAGATGGAATCATCAGCATGATCAACCCACAAACATGCCACAATGCACAACTCACCCACTATGATTTCCAATACAGGATGAAGAGTGGAGGTGCAATGATGAGCATCATCAACCTGCCAACATACCACAATCAACAACTCACCCACTATGATTTCCAATGCAGGATGAAGAGTGGAGTGTAATGATGAACATCATCAACCTGCCAACCTACCATAATGGACAACTCACCCACTATGATTTCCAATGCAAGATGAAGAGTGGAGTTGGAATAAGCATAATCAACCCACCAACATGCCACAATGGACAACTCACAAGCTATGATTTCCAATGCAGGATGAAGAGTGGAGATGAAATCATTAGCTCATCAACCCACCAACATGCCACAATGGACAACTCACATCCTATGATTTCCAATGCAGGATGAAGGGTGGAGATGGAATTATCAGCTCATCAACCAACCAACATGCCCCAAAGCACAACTCACAGCCTATGATTTCCAATGCAGAATGAAGAGTGGAGATGGAATCATCAGCATCATCAACCCACCAACATGCCACTGCACAACTCACTGCCTATAATTTCCAATGCAGAATGAAGAGTGGAGATGGAACCATCAGCATCATCAACCCACCAACATGCCACAATGGACAACTTACAAACTATGATTTCCAATGCAGGATGAAGAATGGAGATTGAATCATCAGTATCGTCACCCCACCAATATGACAGTGCACAGCTAGTTTGCAATATAGGATGGGATGGGATATTGTCAAATTATCACCATAATCACCATGTCAAGTAATAATGTACTACTCACCTTCTATTATGTCCAAAACAGAATATTAATTGCAGACATAGTCAATGACATGATACCTGAGTGGAATGCTAGAACTAAACTTACACCCTAATTCAAAACCAACAAAATCAACAATCATTAGTATGACTATCTATGTTGCCTTCCATAACCCACTGTATTTAATAAAGTCACCAATTTATTTGTCATACAGAATATAATGTGAATATTCTTCTTACCCTAATGTGAGGGAACCACCATGCAAGCCCATCAAGTTCCAGGCTACTCATTTCAGCTAATGGATCAGATGAGCTGTGCACACTGTCCATCTTGTTTATGAGCCTTCATTGCCCATAAGATATCAGCCAAATGGCAGATAACAACTGGTGTAGCAACATACTCTTTGACTGCATATTTTACACAAAGTGCAATATTTGCCTCCTGTGCTGAGATAAGCATGATTTGCAACTCCCTTTCATTAAGGGAGTTTGCAGTGGCTACTAAGAGGTCACCACATCCCTCATTGGATTTGTGCATGTCTTCAATATGTATAAAGCAGACTCCAGTAATTGTACAAGGATGGGTGCAACACTCACTCTTGACTCTGACACAACACTTTGGGGGATACTTGGATTGTGAGAGGTGTCCCCAAACATCAGCATTCTTGAACAGTTCCTCAATCAGTGGCTCGGCCTTCAACAATCGCTCCTGCAAGGGCAATTGTCGATCCAATTTTCCCACTGCTACGGCCCGCAGTGCATCAAACTTTGTGAACAGCACCACAACTGGAACTGGGACATCATTGGATGCGTTCAAAGATACAACGCAGAGAAGTCACCGCACTGTTCCCAGGATTACATTCATCAAAAAACTTTTCCTCACAGAACTGGATTGCGCGCTCCAGTTTATCCATTGAAATACAATACCTCAATGTAGCAGGATTGGAATACAACGACTCGGTGCGAGAATCGCCCTCACCATATCGCATGGATGCGCTTCTTGAGAATGAGTGTCTTTGCACGGTCTTCGACGAATTTCTTCATTTGCAAGAACTCGTCTGCCCTGCCAGCTTCGAAGCCTCGAGAGTCATGAAAGACAAACTTGTCATTGCTGCGGAATCTCAGTTCATCCTCGATATTATGAAGACCGCGCTGGTAACAATCAATTGGATGCCTATTAGCGTGAAGGATGTCTGGCGCACCTCCATGGATCCCTCGACTCGCGAAAAGTCACCCTAGATCCATACCTTGTTACCGTTTCCATCGTAGACCTCTGGGTTCTCCGTGGAGTTGCAGAGCGCCTTAAGAATAGTTGTCTTTCCAGCATTGGCACGACCGATGATAAGGATCCGGAATCGGTCGAACTTGTTTTGGAGGTTCTCAAAGTTTGCTGTATTTTCTGCAGACATTCTGAGAATATTGGTGCAAAGAAGCGTGTGGGTTAGAGTCGAGGTTGCTGTGCTGGTTGGTGGGAGCGAGTAAACAAGGGCGACTCGCTTATCGATAGGTGATTCCACCTTCTGATTTCCGACTTCGGCCGATAATGATAACCTGGCAGTGACGCCAAGTGCAATGATCGAGAACATAGTACCGAACTGAGATAGCACAAGTTCACATTGTTACTACATGTTATCCTGCCCTGCCGTTGGTATGTACCTCGCCAAATTCGATGTCCGCGCAGCATCCTGCTCGATCTCGTTGATAAACGCCTTGGGATTTAGCTTCCTTCCCAAAAAGTCCTGAAGTGCCAGCGCGACCAACAACCATTACCGTGCTGAGCGACACCGCTGGTTAGACACCTTGCCAAATACCCACCTCGTTGGACGTTCTCCTCGCATCTATCGAAACGCACAACAATACCTTTGAGTCCCTGCTCAGCCTCAAACCACCGAAGTACTAGTTGTTCAACGAACAAGTCGCAGACACCTCGGTGCGTATCCGCCGACATGGCATCAGTAACGCCGACGCCACCGTGCTTTACCACGCAATGATGATACCAGAAATACTACAAGAATCAAATAGCATCCAAGCAAGCGTCTAACAAACCCAGATGCGAAAAGTCCGTGTTTAGAAGCGGTCGTGACAACCTTCTCATTCCCTTGCTCGATCCAGCGAACCAAAAGCGATCATAGACATACCGAACAATTGAAGCGGTGCTCAGTGAAGATGACGAAGACGGCGGACGCCCCCAATGGCTTTGAGGATGACGACGAGTTCCTCAAATACAAGCAGAACGGTGTTGAGGGACGAGTATGTGATGGTGCGTCTATACCAGAAGTTGTTGAATCAGAGTCGGCGATTGATGATGCACAGCCGTTGCACCCACGCTTAGCGGCCCTTCGTCGTTCGGGTAGGATTTGGTGTCACCAGCGAAAAAAGAACTCGTTCAATTCTTGGCTCCTGGTATTAGAATTTACACGGCGATGTGCATCGAGAATGGAAATGACTGGAGACGAGGCATTAAACCTAGAGAAATTCGACGACGCAATTGCGGCCCACTCTGCCGCGTTGTCCCTCGGTCATCCAAGACCAAACGCTCTGCTGACTAAGTGGGCGAGCACGATATTGATCCGTACCCCGACAAAAACAGCTTTGGTTGCTGCCGCCAAGGTATGCATTTCGTGATGATGTGAAGATGGCCATTGAATTCGTATCTGCCTAGCTCCAACAGCCTCCAACTTCCTTTAACAAACGAGACAAGGCTTTTCGCCTATCGTGCGATGTGACCCCGCGTTCGGAAGTGGTGATCAAGACGGCAGATGACTTGATGGCAATGGACAGCCTGTGCCTCGTCCATCCGTGGATTCGCCTTCTACTCGACGAAGAGTTCTCGCGCCGCCACGCCACGCCGCTTGACAACGTCACGCAAGCACTGCGGCTGGTCGCTCGTCTCAGACGGCCGTTTGGGGCGCTCCTGTTCGAGTCGCTGTCGCGTGTCGAGTATCGACGCGTCGCGGTGGACAGTTTGATCGTGGTTCAGATTCGCGAGGATGTTTCGTTGACGGATTTGATGAATGGCATTCGTACGATAGACGTACAGCAGTCGCAGTCGTCACTGGGATGATGCCTGCCAGAAACGACTCGCAAGACTTATACCGTATAACCCACTGCAGCAATTTTCGCGGGGCATACAACGGATCGGAAGTCTTCATCAGCTATGGAAGGTACACGACAAGATATGCCCGTTGAGCAGGTGAGATAGGCGCGCGCTAGTGCAAGTCAGCATTGCTAACAAGTTCCCAGGCCATGCGTGGTGTTCGCTTGCTGTTGGCGCAAGCGCAGTTTTTAAAAACAATTGTCCTAGGGATCAACTGTTCACGTGGAGATGACGACTGGCAGAGCCAGTTCAAGTCGCAGAGTGAGGCAATGATGGCAGAATTCAATGAAAAACAAAAACACCACTACATACTCATGGAAATCTGGTACACCCTGGCCCACTGTGAATTGCGCAAGGTCTCGTCTTGTTGACTGATTAAAAGTAGGCCGGTAATCGGAATGTCGAAGACAAATAAACGTGTTTTTGACAGTGGAATCAATCATTATGATCGTTGCTCTTCACCTGAGCAACGGAGCATCAATCCATCATTTATCTTCTGTCTATGGTGATATGGAAAAGAAATTTCACCTTTTCTGCAGTTCACAGCACCAAAAAGACGGGTTTGAAACATTCGACACTGATGTTTGAAAACAGTGGCGAAATCTTCGGACCGAAACTCCTATCGAAAGGGCCGCGGAGAAGGGTGCGAGTAGAGCGATGTAAGCATACTCGGGCGGCAACGGGATAAACCGACATACGATCATATGAGAGAGGCGTCGTTTGACTGAGCATTCGCATGGTTTCTGCCCATTCACCACGGCCATAGGCCTCACGAATAGATGTTGTATCTGCCACGAAAGATGCTGAAAAGCCAACGACCATGAATTAACTGGATGTGGTCCCACTACCGTCGCAGAGACCACGGTGAGCAATAACAATGGTCCAAGGCGGAGCCCGAACTTCCTTGACAATACCAGAAACAGCGAAGAAGCCAGAATTCAGCGCGAGGATCACTGTCTCGGTCTCATGAGTTATTCGGTAGCACGGACCGACT
The DNA here is from genome assembly GCA_038089695.1 of Xanthoconium separans. Lineage (NCBI taxonomy): Eukaryota > Fungi > Basidiomycota > Agaricomycetes > Boletales > Boletaceae > Xanthoconium > Xanthoconium separans. The sequence continues at coordinate 13,765 of JBBPLG010000417.1, read as the reverse complement.
CGTTGGCAAGACCTACAATTAGACTGCGCACCACTCGGCCGCCCACCTGGTGATGAGCTCACCCGAACAACTTGGCCGAATGATCCTACCCCATTACAATGTACGTTGCCAGGCTCGCTGAGAGATCCGTGGTGGGACAATATTGGTATGGTTCATAATGAACTGCAATTTGCAAGAAACTGGCAGGATAAAAGGTTCAGCTGGTGGGCTGCAGTTTAGGGATACCTTGCTGAGCGCTGTAACAAATCGCCGTGTGAACTTTGAGAGTGTCATCTTGGATCCCGAGTCGCATATGCTGGCGACGAGCTCCAAAGCCTCAGTGCCGCCAAACAGCGACAAGACGACCAACTGCAAAAAGACTGGTAAACCCAAACCAGTGCAATCCCCGGTCGACTCTCGTTTTCCGTTTGCTCAATATGCCTCCGTTCTTGGCGTACGCCTCATTCTCCTCGGGTTCACCGCCTTGTACCTCCCTCAGACAAGGCGTCTTTTTGGACCCCTCGCCGTTCGGAAGACGGACAGACCTCAGTCAGAATTTATGGAGGCGCTGACCGCAAACCCATCTTTGACATTAGGCTGGATATCCGCTGGGCTTACGCTCTTGGAAGTGTGGTGGGCGGGCTGGATGCGGAGATGGTCGTTCGAGCAGACAGCCAGGGGGACCGAGGTCGAAATCAAGCTCGACCGTGTGCGGTTCGACGGTTTACGCTTCACGGTGCGATATACACTATCAGGAGAACTACAGTCACTCATGCGACTTGCATTCAGAGATTCAGGGACGCGACTGCGTTCACCCTGTGCGCTGCATTCGTGACGCATGTCGTTCTGGTCATGTTTGGCGCCCCACTCACGACGTGAGTCTTTTCGCGATCGTTTTTGGGTCGGACTGTCACCAAGTCACTATAAAGTCATGTCTTGCAAACAGCACTTCTGGCTTTCGTGCTTGCAACTTTGTCCGTCTTCACCCCTGCATTCGTACTCGGAGTGCCTTCCTTCGGTTCCGACACCCCATCGATGCTCAACAGACTGACATGGACACGCCTCTTTGGTGAACTATCGTAAGCAAAGTAACTCGACACACGTTCCTTGGCAAACCCTTTCATAGACCGAGGAACACCCTCGAATGTGCGATAGTCTACCCAGCAGTTGGGACAATGGTTGGCAGCTGGCTCGGTGCTATTCCCATCGCACTCGACTGGGAGCGCCCTTGGCAGGTGCAGTACAGTCACGCTAGTCTTAACCTATTCTGATCCATCCCTCTCTCAGGCATGGCCTTTGACACCACTCTTCGGGAGTCTAGGAGGTTATGTCACAGGTGCAATCTTGGCATATGCCTTTAGCATTGTCAAGTGGTTGGCTTTAGAGGATATCAAATCAAACCCATCAAAACCGAAGGATAGTTGATGTCGCCACTAATTCTAGTGATAGAGGTATCTACTATTCAAGGAATATCTCTGCGATCAATTTGATCGCAGTACACGGAGATCACCTATTGACTCGGTGATATATTTGGGGACAATTGGTGAAGCATGCGGTCCAGTAATGTCTCCCTTGGAGGTGATACCTGTTTCTGAAGGTATCAACGCTTGTTCGTTATGTGGTCAGCGATTGCTTACCTGTCAGCACGAGGAGCGTTGCGAGACCTCCAGCTTGACCAAAAAGTATGTCAGTGTTCAGACGGTCTCCGATCATAATGGTTCTTGCTGGATCAAATTTGACTCTAGCCAGCTATCATCAGTGTCTGGGGTACTCGGGGCGAAATTCTGGGTCGATTACTTTGCTCGGATGCAATCTAACATGGTCTTTGCAGGTTTTCCGATGCTAATAGGATCATTCCCCAACGCAAAACGGAGAGGTGCACTGATGGATCCAGCTCCAGGCAGTAATCCACCTGCAGCGGGGAATGTACCATCTCCATTAGTGACGAGAAACTGGCAACCAGGGTTGCGGGTGAGGTATTGAAAAGCTTTGGAGAGCTTTGTATAGTTGACTTGCATATCAAGACCGCACAAGACAGCGGCAACATCTGGGTCCAGAGTAAAATTGGCTATACTGAACGTTTCAAGCGTGTTGTCTGCAGGATCCTAGAAAGGATGCAGTAAGCTGGTGGTACATCGGAATCACCGAGCATGTGCAGAGCGTACCGTGCCTCCGATGAAAGATATGCCTTCGTCTCTCAACTCTTCCTCGAGCCCGGACATCCCGATTACATATACTTTCTTGTCCTTTGGGAGCTTCATTACGGATGAGATGTACACGGCAGCTGCGTATGCAGATCCATAAATCTCGTCCTGCCACAGGACAATGAGACATCGAGTGAACAGAATAAGTCACTTGGATTCGGCGTCACTTTGGAACTTTGCCTCACCACTGTGGCTTGTACCCCGATCCTATCGAATTTGCTCTTGTAGCTCTTCCGGGACTGCGTCGCATTGTTCGTCACAAACAGGATACGTTTGCCTGAGAAGATTAGTGGCCAGCTGATTACGAACCATTGTGCTTGCCTCGCTTCCGCAAGATATCGAGCACGTCCACGGCTCCGTCGATTGGGCGCTCACCATGCCATAGGACACCATCACAGTCGAACATCCAAGTATCATACTTCTCTAGCAAGAATTCGTAGTCCTCCTTGGAAGACAGATGTGTCGCCATTGGGGTATACAAGTCTAGCGGATATCGGTTGAACGAAAAAGTCGAATGATGAGAAGCGGCCGGAAGACGTCGGCGCGACGTAACACTACACTTTCTATATCGGGTCTTTCTAAAAACCACGAACACCTCGACGGTCCACACTCACTGAACGAGGACCTGTAGCTGGCGAAGACTTGTCATTGACCTTGGTTTCTTTCGGTCAAATGATCTTCTAACTGACTACGGTACCATTCTCGTTCGTCACTCAGAATCTCAAGCTGTTCAGCCCGTTGGGCAGCACTATTTTTTCTCATCGCGCAATTTTGTCCTGGAGGTATCTTGTTCGCATGTCATATATCTGTTTAATGAGATTTTCGTATGCATAGAAGCGACGTGGCGGAGAGCTCGCCTTCAACGACGCAGCTGAAGGTCTGTCGAACAGTTTCTAGCTATCGACCATGTCCGTTAGCTTGACGGTCATTAGGTAGTACTCGCCGTAAAAAAAATCGGTCCGTGTCCGCTTCGTCAGGGAAGCAGACTTACCTTCATGGTGTAACAGGAGCTTATCGGACTGATCTACGAGGAAGGTCATGCCACCCACTTGCTAAGTGTGTTCTCACACTCTCTTCTAGCATTTCTTTCAGACGACGAGCAACGTCAGCGCCGTCGCCGCGGTTGCTCGTACTGAACCCTATCTGTTCCCATAGCTATTTGGTTGGGTAAGTTCTCAGACAGTCTTAATGTTCCGTGACGGTGTTCCCACCACGATTCAATGATTGACAATTTGCCTCAGTTGTTTACATCACGTCTGGTAGTAAGAGCCGTAAACTCGTGGCATAGATCAGAAATTTACTAAAACGCGTTAGATTTCTCTGTCACCATGATGGGAATCCGCATCTCGGGGAGTTTGAAGAGTATCGAGGACATCGCCCTCGTGGGACTGATTATGATGGAACTGATCGTTGACCTCAGCACAAACCCGCAGCACGACCGTATCGGGGTTAGGGACCCTTGGGCTACGATCTGAATCAGACAAGTTCATATCAAGTCACTGTCTCAGTTCCTGGGCTTTTAGAATAATACCCTTACAGCGGCCCTGTTAGAGTTTATAGGAGTCACCGTTGGCGGAACGCCGAATTCAAGAAAGGCTGGCAGAAGCGGCAAGGAGAATGTTTTTCTGTATGGTCGCTTTCCATATTGGATGAACTTTCGTGATCATCCTGGCGGTCCCGAGTACGAATAACGTGAGTGGAACAATACCTTGATCGCTCTTGGTGACCTTGTCTAACTGTTCCTAAGACGTTAGCTGTTACCAAAGGCATCCAAAGCCGGCGTGCTTTCATGAGTTGATCGGTAGAACCGATTGTTTACGTCGCATCGTGATCTGATTCCCAACAGCCACGACTTTGGCAGTGATTCGCATCACCCATCATGTCACATCGACGCTATTGTACTCAGTGCCTCGATGTCAGATCTTTATTATCGGATCGGGGATGTTGTACAGCCGGGCTGGAACGGAAGGCGCCGAGAATCTCGACCAAAGTCAATTGGCGAGGCGTACCTTGGCCGGAATTTCTGCTCCACTTGCTTCTTGATTTTTCTGAACGTGAATTCATCGAGTTTCACAGCATCGGTCGGTACACCAAGGTTTTCTTATTTCCACCCGACCCCCGCTCATCTCGCTTGTCATTCATATCAGTGTCCGGGAACTTGATTGCAAGCTTTGGTGTCATTACGTGGATTCCATCTCCGAATCCTGACGCATCACGATATGCATGCCGTTAGCAATCTAAACAGCTCACCACTACCTTTGGCATGCAGCGTATGCATGCGCACCCTGCAAGTGTAAGGGATTGCTCGTAACACTTGACCTACGAGGCTCCATTACGGCCGTATCTTGCAATGTTTTTTTAGGGGGGGGGCTGATATTTAATGGTGCGTTTGGGCCTTCCCACCACATATTTCTTAATCCGTCGTCCTGTCATAAATTTCCCAAGGCTTCAGGACGTTGTTGCCATTTGTGTCGAGTCTTCTTTGATCACGTGAGTGTCACGGTTTTCTAAAAAGAAAGGAAAGAACAAAAAAAAGGTTTCCATGGTCATCTCCGCCTTCATGAACGTTGACAGATGGCCAGGCCTGCAGGTTTTACATTGCGATTCCCATCTTAATCCACCTATGGATGGATACAAAGTTTACTTCCAGACGAGTACTACCATTCCCCGCTGCCGAGGTAGATCTTATCATCGGGTTCGTGATGGCAAATTAAAATGGGCGGTCCGCGGTCACGCTGGCATTTTTTTTTTTTGGAATCCTCTCTGAGCAGAAAGGAGGCCTACGGACAGGGAAAAAAAAAACAGAATTGCGAGAAGCAGAACACGTATGTATGCATATTCCCCCTTTGTTTCGACGGCACGCCATCTTTTTTTGTTCCCCGCATCTCAGCCCCCGTTTCACCCTTGACAGGGCGATAAAATAAGTTTGGACGTAGCGCCACGATCTGAATCATTTGACACGCTCAGGTCGGGTGACGCGGTTTGTTGGATCTGAACCCTGCACTTTTTCCTTACTCCATATAAGCTACCATCAGGAGATAAGGCGATACCTTGCACCGAGCCGAGCGAACCGACCGATCTTCCTCTTCATTAATGCGGCGACAACGAGGCGGACCGCCGGGACGCGCTTGTACGCGTACACGCGTGGACCGCCTAGTCGGCAAAGCCAAAGAAGAGACAAAAAAAAGAAGAAAAGAGAGGACAAAAAAAGACCGATAATGTGTCTATTCTGGGGGTGGCGAGGCCATTTGGTTCTTCTTATTGACCATGGTTGTGCTTCTTTGAAGTGGACAGGCTGCTTCTCGAGGTTTGTGTATGCTTGGACGAGAGATGCGCATGTCGGACAAAGTGCTGTACCGCTATCTGGCGGTGAGCTTCTGACTCGCGTCGAAGCATCTCGAATGGTATGCACGTCAACGCCCGTGTCCATTTTTAAAAAAAAGCATATGATATCATCATGACACGGCGTGACCGCTATTGCGGTCTGGCAGCGTCTTCTCGCCCAATCCAAACCGAGTGAGTGATCCATCACTGTCATGTCATTGATTACGCTCGATAGGGCTTCTCCAGGACGCGTGACTTTTTTGTTGTCTTTTTCTGGTGTTGCAGGCAAACACCGGAAAAATAAATTTGTGCGATGGAACCGGACTGAACTTTCTTTGGGATAAACCAGAGACTCTATACGGAGCGCCTGTCACTCGGGACGGGGCCTTCTCCAACACCTATCTAAACTGTTCATTTTCTCCAACTCGAACATGCACCGTCTTTTTTTTTCTTGGCACAGCGGTCGCAATTGCAATCGTCAGGTATCAGTGGAACGTTTTTGGGTTGACAGACGAGTCGTTGGCCACGGTTTGCATTCTACGCCACGCGTGGCGGCGCCGCGCTTGGCAGCAAATGCGCGTTGGTTCCGAATCCGCACGGGGTGTGGCCGGCCGATGGCTGGGGTGGTCCGTGACGGATGTGGCTGACAGTGGTCTGCTGCTGGCCACTAGGAGCGGCCCCTCGGGCCACAGGCAACGTGCGGACACGCATCCGAGGTACCCGTTCGAGTTTCCTGTTCAGACTTGAGAGAGATGACATGACAAGGGCAGCTTTGGGCTTGGCGCGGTATACGGAGCCGTCGACGTCCAGTCCGAGCACGCGCACATCAACATGTCTGAAAAAAAAAAAGAACCATGTACCCATACGCACAAGCGTCGACCGTTTTTTGTTTTTATTTTTTCCATCCAACCATCGGGATTCACCACGATCCACATTCGTTCGGTTTGTCGTACAATTTTTTTTTTTGGGGGGGAGGGGCGCTGCGCATGATGCATGATGGCGGCCCGCGGTATCAGATGGCGAAGCAGAAGCACACATGATTCCCTTTCCCCCGCCGCCACAAATGCCCCAGAAAGGTACTTGCCGTCGCTTAGCGTTTTGTCTGACCGACCGACTTGCGGCTGGCGGATAGGGGGGGGCGAGGCGGAACCGTCCGCTATCTTGTATTAATGCGTCCACATTGGAAGTGACGTTCGTCCATGCGTACGCATGCAAGAAATGGACATGTACATCTAATTGTCGTTTTTTGCTTTTGTTTTTGTTTTTTTGTTTGGTTTTGTGCGCCACCGACCTGGCAAATGGGGATACTGTCTGACCCCCTGATGGGGTCGCATGATCTCTACGTTCTACGATTCAATCGCGCTACATACATCCATGGGCAAACTAATACATATGGAAGGGAGTGAACGAGCGTGTGCGTGCATACAATGTAAGACAAAAGAAGAATGAACGTCAATAGACATCACAATCATGGCTCAGTAAAACTTATTTTTTAAAGAACAAAGGAAACGTGCGCGTGTCGTCCGACCATCAAAAATAGTCGACGCCTTCGACCATGGTAGGCTGGGAGTCGGTCGCTTTTCGCCGTTCAGGTTCCTGGTCGCCTCGCGAGCCGCGCCGGGATCTAGACTTGGATCGTTTCGAGCTGTTGTGCGCCGCCTTGTCGGACGTGCTGGGCCTGCTGCGCGTGCGCCGCGCCTCGGTCGGCGAGGACGCACGGCCGTACAGGTATTCGAGCGGGGTCGTCTCGGAGCGGATCCGTCGCTTGAGCTCAGACAAGACCACTTTCTCGATCGTCTCCATGTGAAAGGCCATGTTGCACAGGCGCGTGTAGAGCACAGCCGTGGCCAAGCTACGGCCTTCGGCGGGGAGCGACGCGAACACGCCTTTGTCCCAGTCGAGGTAGCGCGACGGGTCCGCTGCCTGCAGTGCACCAAGGGTCGCGGGCGATGTATCGCCGGGTCGTACATACCACGTCACTAGCCGTTTCATGGGAATCGCGTCGAGCTGGTCTTTTCGGAGTGCCGCCGCGCCAATGCCACTGAGTTGCTTCAATTCAGACCACTGTGCGGAGAGCATCAGTAAGGAGCACGCTGGGACGAGAGGTTGCGCGTTACCTTGCGGACGTCGGTCGCGAGCAGGGTGGTGTTGCATCCGTGACGTTGTATGTACGTGGCACAAGATTGTATCGCCTCGATCCCGGGATGATCTTGAGAAAGACGGCCTTTGAGGGTACCACATCGACGTTCGTACCATTCCATAATCTGCGTGGCAGTATCGTCAGTCGCCACGAGAAGAACCCTATTATGCAACTCACCGGTTCCACGCACATGCTCACCATCCCCGCCCCAGCTTCGATACACGCAGCAGCATGCTCAAGGCACGACACCAAAGACAGATGGATCTGGATGCTATGCTGGTCGACAAGCTCCCGAGCAGCACAGATACCATCTTCAGTGGCAGGCAACTGACCAACAGCAAAGCAGAGAGGACCGCATGTCAGCTCGGACGTGGAAACGCAACGCAATCAATGAAATGTCGAACTGTAACAATAATTCGCCATCGCCTCACTTGCGCTTCGTCGAACTTGGCCACCATCGCTTTAGCCCTAGATACCATCTTTTCCGCATCATCCTGGAGACGCGGATCGACGAAGAGCACGAGTGGGCCTGGACACAGGTCGAGGAGCACCAGGCCCAGCTCGACCATCTATGAATACACACGATTCTTAGAACGGCGCACCCGAAAACTGTTGGCAAGGCGGACTCACGAATTGGTCCATCACTGCTTGTATGAGCGCTTCCTTGTCGGTAAGTTTGATGCTATGACTTGGATGAGAAATCGACAAGGACGTGACGTAAATCAATCTTACAGGCCCGACTCGACGACGCGCTTTGTCGCAACCCAAACATGATAGCGGAGGTCGTCTGTACCAATGCGGGCGGCCACATTGTCTGGGGTCAAGAGGCAACCCCAATAGTCGTGAAACGCCAGCGCTGGACGAACAAGTAAGCGAAGAGAGAAAAAAAGATATATTGATGGGGGCTGACACACGAACTTACTTTCAATGTCCACCGTATCGGCGTAGACGGGGATATCGCTAAAGGGAAATGAAGGAATGACCTGGTCGGTTGTATCCAACTTTGTATCGACCTTGCTTTTTGCATTAGAATAGTTGTACAGCATTTGTCTCAGGTGGTAATCTTTAGAGACGGGGAACGTGCCCGAGGCAAAACGACGTGGCACGTAGGATGCTGGACGTACAGACTCGGCTGAAGACATTAGGAGTGGGAAAGGAATTATGAAAAATGACCCTGAGAGACGACGCGAGCTAGATTTTGAATGTTTCCTCGGTGGTCCAACCCACAAAGGTCCATGCGTGTGCTGCGGGCCAGGGTAGCCCTGTGTGCATTGCTTTGGCCATTGTGGATGAGTGGCTCATTTGTTGACCCGCTTTGAACAATAGACGTTGTTTCAGTGAATGGGCCAGCGATAAAGAAACCCCTGACAAATGAAGGATTATGGTGCTGCGCCGAGTATCGTGCGGTGGCACTAGGGCCGTGCCAGTCCCGGATCCACTGGCACACCGCATCCGAGTCAGTGACATGACGATAAATATCATGAAATCCAATATGTTCGGGCCGCAGCCCATCACAATTCCAGTGATGGACACTGACCTTTGTCGAGCTCGAAATAGCCTCTGACAATTCAACTTCCATCTGATGATCAGTTGCTCCACTCAACCGAACATGTAAACATGTAACGACGGAGGCGTGACAAAACATTGGACAAATACTGCCATTTCCATCATCCACCGAGCTTCGAAGTAAAAAAAAAAAAAGGGACATTGTTGGACAAATTGGTGATCATCATCGACCATGCTTGATCTAACATAGTTGATGATGAATTATGGAAGGGCCGGGAATGGGGTGTTTCCATCAGAAGGATCGATCGATCCTCGAACGGATCCAGACTTGGGCGGTTGGCTGCCGTTCGGGACCAGATAGATTGGTTATCAGTCTCGCCCGTTGTCGCCGTACATTCGATGGAATGCAGGGATTTTTATTTCCCCAGTAGGTCTGATGTTGGGGGAGGGGACATACGATGGCACCGGAAGAGGATGCTGCGAGATTTCGGCGATGAAAATATGCAGCATAAATACGTAACGCGTCAGATCCCCACATTTCAAGGTAAATTGACATTCTTACTCAAACCCCATCAAAATGACAAACAACTGTCTCCGAAACGCGTTACATTCTCGATCACTGACGCCGCCTCCGATCGCACACTGTCCGACACCGTGTGATTGGGAACAAGCTGGGCTATTTACATTAGGAGACCTACGGGGTATTATACATGCATGCACATATCCACTAGAATGCCTGAATAAAGCTGTACAGTGCAGAAAATAAGTATTAGTACTTAGAATGTGCTGAATCTATGGTGCGGAAGGGCAACATCGGATGCGATGACAAGTGCAACGATAGCAATAAACGGGGTATAGTCTACAAAAAAACGGCCAAGGAAAAAAAAAAAAGAGGGGAGAGGGTCGGCGAAATTGTTCTAGCGGTGAACTTGTCCGCCCCGCTCGGCCGAATAAGTGTGTGTGTGCCAGCTATCAATGTCGCTTGTTTCCGAGACGGTGTGTGCGAACGGTGGGAGGGTCGTGTGGTAGTGATTCGATTGGCCATTGTGGTTGTGGTGATTCGACGACTGACAGTCAAGCTATATGAGTAAGGGTGATATGAGAGATTGCGTACACTTACGCCATAGTGATCGTCCTCGACCTTGACGGACCCATAGTGGTTGGAGTGGTAATTACTGGGAAGCGTGGAGTGAGATAACGAACTAGGGCGGCTATTCGCTGGTGAATGCGAAGAGTGATTCATTTGGGTGGGCTGCTGGTGGGGGGAAGACGGTTATTATGTGTCTAAGCGCAATACGGAAAAACGCAAGGAATGATACTCGCCGAAAATGGGGGACTGGATGTCGAGCTAGAGCCAGAGGGGGTGTTGGGTAATTGGTGGAAAGCGGGGGCATGGAGGTTGAACAAGGAAGAACCGTTGCTAGAGACACCGTGGTTAGAAGACGAGTTGTGGTTCTGGATGTTGCTGTATTGGTGGTGGGACAACGGTTGGGGGATCGTTAGGGGCGGGGGGCGGGGGAGGGTGTCAGGGTGAGATGCGTCCGCACCCTGCAAAACGGGGGTCAAAATTTGGAGGATGGACCAAGGTGAGGCTCACGATGTAAAGATCTTCCATTTTACGTTTCTTGAAGTCGCGGTCGCAGCTACGAGAGTCGTGGAAGGAGTGGAGCGAGTGTCTCCTGTAGTCGGAGAGGTGCCTGTGGTCCGACTCGCCAAGGAGACGACGCATTTCCTCATTCTCCTTTTGAAGGCGAGCGTTTTCCTGTTCGAGCTCGCGAATCTTGACTAAGGGGGGTGGGAGGGCGGCGACTTGGTCTGGAGTGAAACCGAGAGCGGTCTGGAGCTTGGTGACGGTCTGCTCGAGCTGTCGAAACGGAACATGAGTTGCAGGGCGCGTTGAGATCGCGTTTTGGGGGCGCGGAGCTTCAAGTGTCTCCGCGAGAGGTAGACGCACCTGTTCGATGTAAGCCTTTCGCTTTGCGCGATGGCGAGCTTGAGCCTTTGCATTACGGCTGCGCTCTGGGCGATCAGGCTGCTGTGACGAGACGGATTCAGCGGCGGCGTGAGCCATCGAGGACATGTAACGTTATCACGTAACCTGGAGGGGAGAGGAAGAAGGAACGTCGGGGTTGCAAAAAAAAAAGAGGAGGGAGTGTTATATCGCGCACTGCAGTCCAGTAAAGACGCCCGACTGGCTGGCCTTGTCCGAAAAGAATTCCACTGCCTCGGATTCCGAATTATTCGCCTTGTCAAAATCAGCCGAACATGTCCTCAAACCGACCCTGGTGGCAAACCTTGTCGCTCCCACTCTCTGCCAACAAATCTCAAATCAAATCTCGACGAACTCGAGAAGAACTCTTCCTTTTCCCCCCCACCCCGTGAACGAGCCAGGAAAAATAATCAACTTCTGCCGTCTCTCCGCACTTGCTCTCTCTCTCTCTCTCTCTCTCCCATTTCCCCAAGCCTTGTATGATCTGATTCACACATCCTCTCTTTCTCTTCGTCGTCCCCATTCCTCCCTTCCTCTTTGCCTGCAAGCCAGAAGCACCCGGCAATTTGCGGTCGTTGCCAATGCCGCCGTGCCTGATGTGTTCCTCTGTTGATCCCCGATCAGCCAAATTTTCTTTTTCCAGTTTGGTTCCGCTTTCCCTAATTTGTTTTCCATTAATTCAAACTCAGATATCTCCGCGACATATTCGACCCCATCTCCGCTGAGTCCTCCTGGTCCTGTCTCATTGTCCCGGCGTGAGCGTGAACACGACAATGTCATCCTCGGAAATCCACGGCGCATTTGGTAGACAGTCCCACATGAGCGACTTGAACCCGCTTCAGGGACTCGTTATCTTCTTCCGCGCTTCCTGAGATCTTCCTCCATTTCCGGACCACGTCAATATGGCATTTTTTGGCGATCAAGTTCCAAGGGTCCGCCAATACCCTCGCAGATTGTCAATGTCATATCCCCCTCGACCACAATATCCCACTGGCACCGACATATTATTACGGCTCCCCTTGCCTTTTCCGTATCACCGCCTACCTTTCATTCAAGGGCTGCGTCGTCGATATGCGCCTCAACGACAGCACACAAGGTCGTCCACGCCCCCACACCGCTACAGTCTTTGTGTATCCAAGATACATCCCACGCGGTCGGACCCTACGTGCATTGCTGTGAGATCCGTTGCCTCTCCGACTCCGCATCGCATCACCTCCTCCTCTGCACAAAACAAACACGTTGTTACAACCCGCGACCTGAGCCCGTGGCTAGCATGCGCCTTATTGTCTCCATCCAATTCACAGCTTGCGAGCCACATCGAACTGCTACGTATCTCCACTTTTGAACCTCTCTCTTGCCTCTCCAATTCCATTCAATCGGCATATGCCGATCGCTCGGGATAGTAGTACCCACGCCCACGCTCTCCCAGCTGCTGGCTCGTCGAACACAAGATTTGATCGTAAAGGTGGGACGCCCGCTTATTGGCTAACAGAATGCGGGCATCGGCTGATACCTGTGTCACACATCATATTATCGTCGCTGTCACGCCGACGCCCTTTTTTTTGATGGTCGACGAACTCCCAGCGGATCCGACCCCATTGGATATTATATGAAATATTCATCGAACCGCCTCCGTGGTCGAGATCAACACACAGCGATGCTTAAGGCTAGGTCTGGGTGGAGGAGGTTGAGCGGTGTCCAATGGGGATTCCAATTCCGGGAGGCGGTCTTGTTCGCCTAAGAATATGTCACACCCTTTCGGCAAGTCTGTCCCCGTCGTGTGCAAAACAGAAGCAATTAAAAAAATAAAATAAAATAATCAGATACCAGCACACGAAGAGAGACACCTCCAATCGGGTATGAGGAGAGTGGATCAACAACAAAGCGTCATGCAAACCGGCAGGCGTGAACCCCACGTGCGACAAGAAGCAGACAACAAAAAAAAAGTTGTTCAAACACCCTCGTCCGACATCTGTTCAACTCCCATTGGACCGGACGTAATGCCATACATCGCCGCCATCGCCGTTGATTGGATGCCAACTCCACGCATATGCTGCATCAGGATTTCGAATCCACAAGGCAAGGTGGCGCCTTTTCAAATTGATACGTTGATATCATCGTCGTTACTTGGCCCTTGTTCAAGTTGTGTGTCAGCTGCTCGCTCCCGGATCGGACCAACCTAACTGGCAGCGACTAAAAGGTCCTTGATATACCCTTGGAGTTACATCCGCGTGCGTCGCACCCCTTGCATGGACACAAAATGATTGTGCACAAACAGAGTATGTAGTTGGACATCTTGAGTTCGCGCGCCCAACCAGCGCCCAGCGCGGCGGGGTCCCAACGCCAAATCACCACCACGTCCAACGGAACCTGACCGTGTCCGAATCGCCATCACCCCCACTTTTGCATTTCTTTTTCCGGCTCTTCCGACCTCCCAGCGCCCGAACGGTGGCTTCCTTCCAATCGCTTGTGCTCCGGGAAAAAAAAAAAAGGAAGATGGTAAGATGGAGGGGCAAGAAACCGAGATGCGGCGGGGGGCATAATGGCATGTCACCAGTATCGCCAATGTAACCGTATATAGTAATTCTGGGCAACAAAGGTCTTCGGGGAAAAACAAAAAAA
>JBBPLG010000416.1:0-22564 GCA_038089695.1 Xanthoconium separans | reverse complement strand
CGATCCGGAAGTCATTGGACACGCAGGAATGGCCAACGCTGATGAAAAGCTACCCTTCGCTTATCCGGACCAGACAAGAAATCAGCGCCGCTAGCGAACTTCAAAAGACACAAACTGTCTGGAAATAATCGTTCGCGCCGTCGAACACGTGCTTGAAACGTGCTGCGAGCCCAACACTGGCAGAGCCCAGCTCGAAATGCCGAGTACGTTCTGATGTGCTCAACAGAGTCTACAGTATTCTTTTTTTGCTTTATTGTTGGTTAGAACGCGACATATGACGACCGCGCCTAGCGTCGTCGAAAATATGAAAGAGCAAGATGTCAACATCGACTTGATACCCAAGAGACACACCCATTTCCTCCTCACCGATCGTGCTGCCGAGGTATACTTTCATTCAATCCCTTGTTTCCGTCATTTCCTTCGCCTTCGCATTCACCTTCGCCCTCCGCAGTAGCCTCAGCAATCGTACGAGCTCGTGAAACACCCGCTCGGCGAGGATGCTCGGGGCCATCCCAAACCCGACTAGCATCCACCATGGCTCTGATTTGGTGTGGACCATTGCCATCAAGCCGTGGTGCAGAAGTGCAGAGACGAGGAAGGCACCGATGACGATGCCCGCTCAGCCGAGGATGAAGGAAAGCGAATAGTCACTGAGGATCAGAAATCGCTCAAGGACGTCGCGCACCACGGGGCGTTGAATATGGGCGGCCATTGAGTGGAGTCTTGTCCGAGGACGAGGATGGCAAGTGCAGCGATGAGATTATAGTGCGTTTGCGTGGGGGTATAGATCATCAGGGTGGACAGAATCGTGATGATGCTCGCTCGGAGATATCACAGTAGGAAAGAAAGGGTTTCGTCGAAAGTAGTCGGTATTCCAGGGGTGGATTCGACTTCAGTCAATGTCAGCGCAGCTCTGTGGATAGTACCGCATAGCACTGCGTATGCGATCGCGGAAAGGAAAGTAACGAAGACAAATGTGTTGCAATTGGGTGGTCTTGTTTCGCGTGGGATGTATATTTCACAGGACCATACCCAACCATGACCATGAATGTTTGAGAGGAGGTCGAGTGCGTCCATGATGGTGGACGGAGTGCTGTTCGCAGGACAGAGGTGTCGCACGAGCAGTCCTTTTTCTGACGCCCAATCCAGCGTGCGGACAGCACAAGAAAACATCACAAACTATGGAAAGCTGTGTGAGTATGGCGTGGATGTATGACGTCTGGGTTGAAAAATGCTCACCGTCAATGTGATTTCTTGGGCTTTATGGTTCCTGCCACTTGAGGCATCCACAGAAAGGAGAGTAAGAATTCACAACACGATACGGAACGCACACATGTGAGGTATCACAGCCAACGGCGCTACCACGACGTCGCAAACCAACGGAGGGAGGATATACATGCGAAGGTGATACCGCTGAGAGGAACTCTGGTGGACGGAACGCCCAAGGCGTTCCGCAGAGACAACAGCACAGAGGAAAATGTGAGGGAAGTCAAAGACATACGGTGGCATCCTCTGAAGTGTCCCCCCTGCGGTTGAGTGCACGACATCAAGTGCGAAGATCCGAGTCGGACCCAAGTGTCACCTTGCCAGTGGTGGCGCTTCCTCCGACGGTCTGACAATCACCGGTCAACGTTTCAACCTTACTGGTCGACGGATCGTCAGTTGCTTCCAAGGAATCTTCAGCGTGCGCGTTTCGGAAGAAGAAATACACCAAACGCTCTTGCTAAACAACAATAGCACGAGCTACCTGACACAGCCCATCGTACTGCTCAAATCTCGATATGGGACCTCATATTTGTGGTGAGTCTTCCCTGAGTCAGGGTCCAGGAATCCTCGCCTTGCGACAACACTGATCATGTCAATATAAAACCGGACAGGTATGTGACAACCTCTGACTCAGCGTGCGCAAACATGAGCTTATTTAACCAGGTGGGTGGGGCCCAATCGTTAGCGCTTTAGCCTTCAGGCTGTTACTTTTGTCATGGAGTCACCATTCAAAATCGCCATCCCAGATGAAAAACTCGACCTCTTGCGCAGAAAACTCGAACTCGCCACCTTCCCGGATGAGCTCGAGAATGCCGAGTGGAAATACGGCGTTCCTCTTGCAGATCTCAAGCGACTTGCGGAACGGTGGAAGAATGGGTACGACTGGCGTACGCACGAACGGGAACTCAACGACACGTTGCCCATGTTCACGCGCGACATTGATGTAGAAGGGTTCGGGACGCTGAACATTCATTATGTGCACAAAAAGAGCACCGTGGCCAACGCGATTCCATTGCTCTTTTGCCACGGGTGTTAGTGTGATTGTGTTATTTCCGTGTTTCGCAGTGACCCAATTAGCATTGACCGCGACAGGGCCGGGGGGCTTTTACGAAGTTGAAAAGATACTCCCGTTGTTGACTGCGTCGTCTCCGGAACACCCCAGCTTTCACGTGGTGGCACCAAGTCTCCCTGGCTATGGATTCTCCGAAGCACCTCGTAAACAAGGTTTTTCGCAAAACCAGTTTGCAGAAGTATGTAATAATAGCTTATAGCTAATTGAGAGACATTCGACCACCCATTCCAAATCACAGGTTGCCCACAAGCTTATGCTGGCTTTGGGCTATCATGAATATGGTAATTCGTGCTGCGTCCAGTAGTCTTGTGCTTCAGATTGACCTCGATTTGTAGTCACCCAGGGTGGGGATTGGGGGGTCCTCGTAGGTTTAGAACACGAGTTGCACCCAGGTTACTTACCCTCCTCAGATCACGGCTACAATGGCTACGAAGTATGGAGGAAAGCACCACAAGGCCTGGCATACGAATACGCCATTGTGAGTTGTACGTATTTTTCCTGGCAGACGTGATGCTTGACCGGTCATTTCAGTGGGCTTCCTCCATCTCCCCTCCTCGAACCATTGTCGTTCCTTTCTTTTCTAGTTACACCCTGGACTGAAAAGGAGAAGCAAGGCCTAGCGCGTACACAGTGGTTCCGACGCCAAGGCAATGGATATTTCGAGGTGCAATGCACCCAACCCCAGACGCTTGGTTATTCGTTGGCTGACAGTCCCGTTGGCCTGCTCGCGTGGATCTACGAAAAGCTGCACAACTGGACTGACGGTTATCCTTGGCAAGATGACGAAGGTGAACGACTCGTTCTAAATTATCTAGAGTGACGCTCATCTTGTTCAGTTTTGACGTGGATTTCCATCTACTGGTTCTCTCGTGCTGGTCCGGCTGCTTCTGTGAGGATTTACTTTGAGGTTATGAAAGGTGATAGGGATACTCCGATGGCACTGCTCTTTCCAAAGATTCCGATGGGTACCTCGTTCTTTCCCAGAGATATCTATGTCTTTCCGAAGGCGTACGTTTTGTTCTGGCCTGACCAAAACGATCTTGACTGGTCTTTCCAGTTGGACCCGGCGAGGTCGGAATGTCGTTGCCGAGTTTGAACATGATAGTGGGGGACATTTTGCTTCTCATGAGACGCCGCAAGTGTTAGTAGACGATGTGCGTACGATGTTTGGAAAAGGTGGAGGTGCCTATGGCGTTGTCCCAGGCAAGGATGGATACAGTTGACTGTTGTACTTGTACTACTAGGATTAGGCCTGGATGAACTTTTGGTTGTCTCACGGTGTCATCGGTTTTCACTTGGTCCATTGGGACCGCCTCACACTGCACTCATTTTCAAGTTGCGCATGCATACAAACTAGCTTCTGACGTTCCAATGGATCAACCTCTCCTTGCCTATGTCGCCGCCGCGGTCGCTATTCTGCTGTCTTCTGTGAGTCAAGCTGTTCTTTTTTGTTTCTCTTACACGATGAACACCCGCTTCATCCTTGTTCTTCGAGCTTCGAGCCGTCTCTTTAGAGTCGTTGCGTCGCGAGCAAAGACGACACCAGCCTTTGGGTCAGGGATACTTCCCTCTCGTCTGACCAGTTCTCCACCGCTCGTTTTGTACGCCAGCGACTGATCAACCCTAGCTTTATCTAGCCCTCGTCTTGCTCTCGCCGCCCCCCATCATCACACACCCGTCAGAGAAAAAGTACCGCTCATGCGCGTCCCCAACAACACCCCTCCCGCTCCCCTCTCTCGCCGACGAGGGCTCGCTCGATTTGAGCGTCGTCATTCCCGCATACAACGAAACCGCACGCCTCCCCGCCATGCTCGACACCACCCTCGCGCACCTCCACGCGTCCACCAACGTCCACCACCCTCGCACATTTGAAATCCTCATCGTCGACGACGGCTCCAAAGACGACACCTCGGCCCTCGCGCTCACCCTCGCCGCGTCCCATCCCACGACCGACATCCGCATCGTCACCCTCGTGCACAACCTCGGCAAAGGCGGGACGGTGCGCCATGGGATGCTCCACGCGCGCGGACACCGCCTTCTCATGGTCGACGCAGACGGGGCGAGCAGGTTCGCAGATCTCGAGGCGTTGTGGGAACGCATGGACGCGATCGCGCCACGGAACGAACCTGCGGTCGTCGTGGGCAGTCGGGCGCACCTCGTCAAGACGGCGGCCGTCGTCAAGGTGTGTCTTGTTGGCGCGCGCCATGGGTGCTCGTCGTGGAATATGGTTGGCTGAATTGGTGTGGACCGTGTGTGTCGTTTGACAGCGCTCGCTTCTTCGAAACGTCCTCATGTATGGACTGCATACCATCCTCTGCATCGTCGGCGTTGGACATATCCGTGATACCCAGTGCGGCTTCAAGCTTTTTACACGACGCGCCGCACAACAGATATTCCCCGCACAGCATCTGGCAACATGGATATTCGACGTCGAGCTGCTCTTGCTTGCCAAACAGCTCGGCGTTCCCGTCGCAGAAGTGCCCATTGAATGGCACGAAGTGGCAGGAAGCAAACTCAATGTGGTCAAAGACTCGCTCCAAATGCTGCGCGATCTCATGGTACTTAGAGGGAACCAATTGGTAGGACGATGGAAAGTCACTCCTTAGCAATAAATGGTGTACGATTTACCGTTAATTTATAATCGATGCAACGTCGAGCGGAAGGTTGTCAGTCCAAAAAGAAAGGAAAAGAGAATCAACACATCCACGCCGTGACTAACATCCACTACCACCTTCTATCGCTGCATCTCTCCTTGAGTACATTCAAGAAAAGATCGTAATTTTACATACGTGCAACATTAATCTTAGATGAGGCGAAGAGGCGTAAGTCGTGAAAATAGTTCAAGTCGTGTCCGTCAGCAGGGAATATTGGCGTTGATCTCGTCCAGCAGCTCTTGGGCAATCTTGGCATTCGACGCCTAGATTTCCGTTAGCTCGACGAACCAGGTCACGATCACGAAACGAGCCCTACCCGAAGATTATAGTGCACAGTTCTGTTGTCCTCGATAACACTGAAGCGTATATACCGCGGGTCTTGTGCCAGGAAACACTTCATTCCCCGGAATAGCGGTACATTTAATAACAGCGTGTAGACAGCTTCTTTTCGCATTACTAGAATGAGTTAGCATGAAAACGTCGTCGCGCTCACGAAAAAGACAAACCAAGACGAGCTCCGCTTCCGTCCGCTCGGCGAACGTTGAGCTTCAGTTGGCCAGTTCCCCGCTCTTTCCACTGGTTTTGTGGACAGAGCGCGTACAGCTTGCCACGAATATGAATAAGCGTCTCTTCGTCCTCTTCGCCCGTGATCACTGGACGCGCTTCTCATTATTCCCCACAGATCGTCATAACAGAATGTCTACTTGCCTTCTTGTTCAATCAGTTTCTCCTTTTCTTCCTCGCTCTGTTCTTCGTCACCGTCTTTACTGGCACGCAATCGTTCGCCAAACGTCGACGGTGCACGATCGCTGTCTTCCCTATCCATATCGCCTTCGTCCTCGCCGCTCCCACTCGCTTCTCCGTTTCCGAGTCCACCGAGCGCCGACTGCTTGCGCTCCAACGAGCTCCTCGAAGAACCACCATTCGGTGACTCTGCCCTCGCGCGCTTCGGATGTGGTGCCGAGAACGAATGGGCGCTTCCGCCATACGATGAAAATACGCTCGCATTCAGACCCATGTTCCGCCGCGTCGGAGACTTGCTCCGTCCGAGTATGCTGCTCTTGTTGCTCCCCAGCGGTGATTTGGATCGTGCAGGAGAAAACGGCGAGGCAGTTGTAAATGGGGAAGCGGATCCCGCAAACGCTTCAAATCCCGTCCTTTTGGTGGCGGTGCTTGGGGTGGCTGGTTGTGATGCGTGAGATGATGCAAATGCCGCAAACGACGATTGACTAAATGGGGATGTAAAAGGGGCATGAATGGGTGTGGTATCGAGTGGCAATGGAACGTGCTTTGGAGTCGGGGACGTGGGTAGTTTTGGGTCGTTGGGTGAAGCGCTCGAAAAAATGTTCTGTCCCTTGACGGATGCGAACGGGGATGCTTCAGAAGCATACGACATAAATCCACCCTAGAACGAGTTAGCGAACGCGATGACGCGATTGAAACAGGGTACACACGAGTTTTGGTACTGGGGTCTCTGGCGCTGGGACTGGCACTGGGGCGGGTTCCTCGTGTTGTTCTGGAGGCGGCGACGGTCGCTTCGAAACACGTGGATTATCGTCTTCGTCCGCGTCATCCCTGGGCCGCTTCACGGTCTCAGCTGCCTGGGTGAGCGTCAACGGGCCACACTCTGGACCCGTGCTCGTTGCGCGATCTGCCAATTTACGCTTGAGGCCCTTATCGGGCTCGCTACTGTCCGACTCAGAGGCAGGGAGACTCGAAGCGGTATCTTGCGCCTCCTCTGCTTCTTCGGTGACATCTTCGACCGAGACAAACGAGCTCGGCGGTTCCGACGCGGACTGAGATGCACACACGGCCTGCGTTGGCTCGATCGTGCTCTGCGTCTCGCTCACGTCCTGGGTTAGCGGCATGTTCGGCTGCGAATTGAGTTCGGCGTCTGGGTGTGGTTCTAAACTTTGTTGCCACTTGATGTCTTCCACGCCTTGACTGATTTGGCGGACTTTTACGTCGTGGGGTGGCGAGACGCTGAGGGCAGGTGAGTGTGGGTGGGAGGGTGTCCGAGAGCGCGACTGGCTCTGGGCATCCGCCGGGTCCTCCTCGAGGGTGGTGTCGAGATGCACCCGACCCTTCTTTGCGGGAGATTTCACGTCGAGCGCGTGCTGGTATGGGAAATTGAAGAAGCCAAGTGTGTTGGGGGTGAGATTACGTCAAGGATGTGCCACGGGAGTGAGGACGTACAGCGCTGGTGGCAGTCCTGGGGGTACCAGGCTCGAGCGAGACCTCCCGCTCCCGTTTCCTAGAGAGGCTCTGCTCTGTTCGTGTGGATGATTACGGTTGGGAATCAGATGCAGGATAAGTCAAGGTAGGCCGGCCTGATAGTGCAAAGGCCTCGGATAAACGCACCTGTATACTCGTTTGTGTCGGGGGAGGGGGACGGTGATGGTGGTGAGGGCTTGCGGTCGCTGTTGGGTGCGACGAGAGGCGCGTCGACGGTGTCAGCCATTGAGCACCGGTGGTCTGTGCGCTGCGAATGTGTGTGGTGTTCTTGAAAAGCGGGAACAACAGGCGCAGCTGACAAGCGGCAGGGGAATACGACTCGGCACAACCCGATCACGACACACAAAAAAACACCCCCTCTTTGACAAAAATTCTCATTCAATCTATGATTCAGGTAACAAAAAGACTAAGTATCATCCTCCTCGTCGTCGCTCGTCTGCGATCGTAAGCATGTGCACCAGATTCGGCTCAAACACCGGTTTGGTCAAAATACTAATCGGCCCATCAGCATCAACCGTGTGGTACCAAACCAGGCCAAGGGTCAAACAAACACTCACCGATCCACCCCAGCCTCAATATACTCTTTCTGATCCCCGATAAGTGCATTACCTGCCCAATCTCAGCACAATCACACCCGTCCGAGGAGCAACCACCTTACCTGTCACTCCCACCACAAAGTCGTGCCGCCCCATCTCCCGGAGCTTTGCCACCACCTCTAATCCAGACATGATCGGCATCTGGTTATCCAGGAACACGACATCATAGCGACAGGGCGTCGATGCGTCCTCCTGTTCAGGTAGCGATCCAGACACAGTGCCCTCATCCACACCCTGTGTCCGCCTAAACGTCTTCCCGATGATCATCTCCAGCGCAATCTCCCCGTTTTCCGCCGTGGAGACATGGCAACCAAGTCGCGAAAGCGTCCGAGACATAATCGTTCGTGTCAGCTGATCATCGTCCACAACCAACACGATCATCGGGGGCTCGAACGTTACAGACAGCCCCCTCTTCAATGACAGCGCTGGTGTGCCCTGGACGGGTGACTTCAAGCTGCTTGCGGCGGGTTCCGCGGAAGCTGGAAATAGAGTGGCTGCCGCGTGCGATGGGTCCCTAGATCCAGAATCAGAACATGGCAATGCTCTCATCCTTTTGGACAAACCTGGTCTTGCCTTCCACTGCAGTTGGCATGCCACCTGCCAGGGAACACTCCCCGCGAGAATGGCGGTTCTTATAACCCGATATGTTACCTGCACCAGCCATCATGGAGAGCAATGGAGGACCAAGCTGAGTTCCCGAAGAAAGCTCCCCAATGGTTCTTGTGAGCACATGAGGTTCTGACGCGTCGCTTGCATTCGGCAGCTTCAACTCCACCATGCCTCCTACAGAGCAAGATATCAGTGATGGGTGGAAGGCAGTGGCGTGCGCATACCTTGATCCATAAGTGACTCCATCACATTAGGAACTGATGTCGGTCGCGGAGACCGGTTCTCGAGCAATTCGATGGATAACGGCCCCTCGAGATTAGATGAGTGCTTCTCGCTCAACCCAGGCTCGGGGTCTGGCAGATCGACAACCTTGACGCCCACACCCAACGCTTATTTCGCAATTCGCGTGACAAACGGTGCCGCGACGCCATTAATGAGCTCGTGATGACGAGGCGGAGATGATACTGTGATACGTACGCAATTCAACCCAAAATGTCGATCCGTGGCCAAGTTTCGAGCGCACTCCCAAACGTCCGCCGCTCAATTTCACGATTTGTCGTACAAGAGCTAACCCTAGCCCTGTGCCTTTCCCACCTTGTTGTCGCCCCTGTTCGGTTTGATTGAATGCGGCTATGCGAATAAGCATGTGGGAAGCGATCAAAGGCTAGAAGGCAGGACTTACTAAACAGCTTCCCCTGTGTAATCTCGCGAGGCGGTATTCCGCTGCCCGTGTCACTGACTTCTATCCGCACCACAATTCGTTTCAGTGGGTTCTTGCACTGTGGAGTGGAATTGTTTACAGCCTTTCGATCTTCTCTGGCTGAACATGTAGAGCCCGGACGCACTCCATTCCTAGGAGTCACCGATACGTCTTCAATGGCGTCCTCCGACTCTGCTTCGGGGCATGAAATATATCTTGGCTCAGGGTGAAGATGGGCAGGGAACACGAGGCGCGTTGAACAGGTGATACGCCCGCCTGCGGGTGTGAACTTGCATGCATTACTAGCGTCGTGCCGTGAGACGAGATTGTCTAGATATCTCCGACCACTTACCTAGCGAGATTGTTTACGATCTGACGGAGTCGTATTGCGTCTCCGAGGACTATGCCATCTTCCTCATCGCTAATAGTGCTCGGGTTTTCTCCTGCAGCTTCACGAGCCGCACAACGTGCAACCTACAGAATCAGATGGTAGGCCAGATGTATGTGCAGACGACCCACTTCGTCGATGTTCTTGTCTAAATATGTCACCAATTCAAGATTGCGTGCGTCGGTGGCCATCCGCAGCGGTATGAGAAGAGTTCGCATCACTGCATGAAACGCATATGGTTTGGACAATATCTCAAAACGTCCGCTATCCATGCGATTGCTGATACACACGTGTCACTATTCGCTGATACATGACACGACCGGGAACACTTACAAATCGAGCATATCGTTGAGTACTTTCACGAAAGTGAATCAACAAGTTTCACAGCTCAAGGGAAGGCGAACCTTTAGACATCATCACTAGGCTACCCCCGAGAGCCATAAACTCGATTTCTTGCGCCTTCGATACTGCGCCGGATGCCTCCATGTTCTGAACCGCCAGAACTAGACCAAGTTAGCAAGTATGTGAATACTCGTCGTAATACGCACGCGCGGTATTCAATGGTACTCGGACCTGTGCTAGCTACAATGTAAATTTTGCGAGATCGTTGCAATCCAAGTAGGACTCATCATGAAAGACATAGCTAGGATATCCCATCAGTGACTCTGTCAAAGCCATATAGAAAAACGCAATATCTACGATGTGAGTCGCCGCTTCGAGTCTGCTTCTTTACGTTCATTGATATGTGCCTTCTGAGTTTCTCTGAACTGTACCTTCAGTTGCTCGCGAAGAATGAAAAGTCTCCTTTCGGACTGCGGGAATGTCAGTACTTGATCTGGAAAACCGGATGCAAGCAAGGATCGTTACGTTTTCATGCATGTAATGGACAAAGAGAAGGAAAATGTGGTATAGAATGAAATTCAAGAGATCTTCCTTGACATATCAGACGTTGACTCGTGCACATAAGAGGATTCACGCACTCCGGACCCAGATTGGGCGATATGGCAAGATCAATACAGATGCACTAGTGAGACCCATATGAGAGGGGAGCTATCAGTATTCAAAATGGCTTCTTAATCACCACTTACACAATAAAGAAGGTCAAAGACCCGATGAACGCGGTGATCCTGCTTGTCATCAATCCAAATAACGCAATCGTTTGTAAAGCGGAGGTATAGCTAAGTAGTTCGGGATGTCAAGTCAGGGAAAAGTTTAGAACGAAAAGGGACATACTAGAACACGCCAAGAAAGTCCCTCGTGCCAACCTCAAAAACGTGCACGGGGCTATAGAAGCCACATAGGTACCTAGGTCAGGTACGGTTTCAGCCTCCACAAGGTCACTAGTTTGTAGCACTAACATGGAAAGTAGTTCATACAAGCCCCTAGATATTCTTTAAGACGGGTAGACCGAGTGACTGAAGGGGAAACACTAACCAGCACCAAGTCGCGCATCCCACAAGTATTTGGTACCGGAGTGGGCGATAACGAGGAAAGTCGAGGACTACGAATACAAGCAACGGGAGTGTCAACGCGGGGGTGAGCTATCTGGAAGTCAGTGTCGATAGGGGGGAAAGACGATTGACTGACACCCCAAATCCAAATTCTATCAAAGATAGTGATCGGGCTGGCGAGAGTTGAAGCGCCGAGGACCCAGTTTACAACAAGGAAGAGAGTGGACCACAGTACCAATGGCTGGCAAATACTGAAGGTGCTGCTTGGAAGGAGAGAAAGGGAGATATACCTTTTTGATGAACCAGTGCTCTTTGCGAAACCTCTCCTCAGTCCTGTCGTCAAGAAAGTGAACACAAAAGAATTTGACGATGGCGGGCCATATTTTCCATCGAAGCGACCAGAGTGAGGTGGAGAAGAAGTGAGTATCGTCTGGGATCACGGTTGTGAGACTGGTACCAATCTGAGCATGACTATCAGAAGATCTCGTGGGTCCACGTTCGGAGGGTTGATTAAGGGAACTTCGCAGGTCCTCTGTCCAATCTCTATCGACGACGATCTCGTCCACCTCGTCACCCTCGACGTCATCGTCTATTGGGTGACGGGTTTGGTTGCCCTCAAAGGAGCTCTCGGCAACTGCGGAAGAGTCAGAGGGGGTGTCCGTGCCTATTCGCTTAATGAAACGTGTCCAGTGTACTTTTATTCCAGCGAACCTGGCGGTCTTCGTTTTTCTGCGGCGCGAGGAGCCCTGAGGCTGTGGGACCGCGAGTGCGACGGGGACGGGGAGCTGAAGGAAGTCGTGGGGGAGTGTCGGGATGTCGAGAATGTCAGACATGGGTGAAGCTCACCAAGGGGAATTCAAACGGACGACATTGGAGGATTATAAGCCACACTGGATGGGGCAGTCAGCTAGCCCAAGCCAGTTCCTAGAGTACCGTGGATGCAATGTGGGTCCATCATATTCCCGGCGCTTCTGAGACGTCCCGCGCGCCGGCACAGATCAGGCAACTAAACCTTAAACCAACCCCCCGACGAACCACACTATCACCCTACACAACCAGCTTTCTTCTGCGTGTCCGTAACGACGCCCAGTCTCTGATTTACGTGCTCAGAAACAACAGTTTCTAGCTCGGCATCGCTCGGCATGGATATTCGCGCCCAGTCGGAGTTTGATTCTTCTACGGCATTCTGCCTCACACCTTGTCCACCTTGTCTCCTTCGTCATACTCCTCGTCCGACTCGTATTTACACATACCCCACCAGGTACGCAAAAATATGGCCTTAAGTCGATTCGTAGGGTGACTTTGACCCGTTCAGCACCTCGGTAGATTTTTTGCAACCCATCCCCACCACAGCGCCTATGGCAGCACAGATCACCCTCAAGAGTGGGGACAAGGTCAAAGTCAACGGTAAAAATCGGCTCCCTCTCGATTCCATCGTGCCTTATTTATAGCTTTCTCGTGCCATAGATCATGTGTACTGTTCCCCTCCTTGGTCGGTTCGGGATGGCACCCCTTATTCTGTTGCTCGCATCATGGAGTTTCTCCCTCCGGAAGGAATTACCAAAGGTAAAGGGAAGGGAAAGGAAACTTATACCCGTGTTCGCCTCGCCTGGTACTACCGTCCTAGCGACGTCAGCGATCGTCCGGTCGCCGATTCCCGCCTTCTCTTAGCAGCCATATATTCGGAAGTGTGCGACATCAACCAACTCCGGTCCAAATGCTTTGTCACCCACAGGGATAAAATAACTGACCTCGCTGGTTGGAAGAAACGTCCCGACAGATTTTATTTCAATCGTCTGTTTGACCCTTATATTAAGAAGGAATTCGAAGTCATCCAAGCAGCGGATGTCCGTAACCGTGCGTACCACCAAAAGTCACGTGTTCTTTACTCAGCCAGACCAGTGCCCGATCACATTCGACAGGTCTTACTCTCCAGATACGAGTATGTCGTCGCGGAGAAAGACGTCGTCCCCGACCTTACGGACACCCTCCGCTTATGCGCTACATGCAGTCAGTGGTGTGCAAAGTAAGTGGAAACCCAGGCACTATGTATGGATCTTATTGACACCGTCCATTAATTAAGTCCCGATACGGTGGGGTGTGATAGGTGCAAAAAGTTCTTTCACATGAGCTGCGTTCAGCCACCCCTTCTCGCAAAACCGTCGCGTGGTTACGGCTGGACGTGTGCCCCGTGTTCGAAACGCCACGAGGAAGAAGTCGATTCTCATGAAGTCCGTCACCCGACGCCGATAACGAAACCTAAATCAAACGCCCCGGCCCCTCGGGGACGTGGTCGCCCACGAAAGGATCGATCCCTGGCAGAAAAGGAGGAAAATGTCGACATTAAATACTTCAAGATGTGGCCGTTCCGATATTTTGGGTGAGTGATAATTGAGGTTTAGGCTCGAGTCAACAAAGCTTGTCTGACCACATACCGGCAACTATTCCAGCCAATACACCGTCGTAGAAGACACGCTTGGTATGTGTGAAAATTACCATTAATGGACGAGGTTATAAATGGATCGTAGATCCCGACGACCTCATTTTCCCTCGTGCAGCGACCCGCGTCGGGCCGAAGTACCAGGCGGCCGTCCCTTTTCTTAGTACCAAGGCCTCGTCCGCAATTAATGATGAGGTTTTCACCCCCAAGATTGTGGACGGTGAGCAAAGAGGTGGGGACGATACCATAGAGGTACTAAGTATCATCAACGACCTCACGGACGAGGAAGGTGCGCATACACCCGACATACTGTTAGGTAATTCCGACTAACTGTCATCCAGTTGCAGAACGTAAGTGACTTGATATTTTGCCGGTTGTTTTCCATTAACCGCTTTGCTGCCAAGTGGAAGAATGGAAGTCTGCACTCACCAGGAAGAGCGACGACCTCCATAGCGTAGATTGGCTCACAGAAGCGCTGCGCCGTTTTTCGCAGGCACATTTGATGAATAGGGGGTGGTCCACCGTGGACATGAGTGTCCCGACTCGAGCGGAGAAGGTAACTGCCACGCGTCCGCTTACATTGCTTCACCTTGATCAAACTCTACTTTGTTTTATTCCCTCCTTTAGTGGAAGAAAGGGGAAACTAGATATACTGACAAGGAATGGACGGCGGAAGAGGTCGCTGCCTTTGAAGATGGCATTATGCTCCATGGTCCAGAACTCCGATTGGTACGTGACGAAGTAGGTACCCGTTCGGTACCAGAGGTCGTCAGATTTTACGGCCACTGGAAAAAGTATGTCCTTATGTTTGCAGCCGCCCTTTTTTTTTCACGCTCGAGAATAGCTCCATGCTAAAGGAAGAGCATATACGCGCCCGTGAGCGTGCCGCAGTCGTCAAAGAAGACGACGATGTGCCAATCGTAGACGTGCCCATGTCCGACGACGAAGGATCCGTCATTCGCGGGTCAACCAAGGCAAACAGCAGTTGCGGGGCCTGTCGAACACGTGAGTCTGACGCTTGGTGGCGGGCACCCAAGGGTCTCGCTACTTCCATTCTATGTGACACCTGTGGCACAAATTGGAGGAAATATGCCGACTTGAACGTTCGGCCCACTCGTGAGGAGATCTTTCCCCCCGGGAGGAAAAGTGCAGAGAAACGCGAGGGCACACCATTGAGTGCCCCGGGTGCGAAACGGTTGAGGGTAAGGTTCCTCTTCAAGAGTTTTCTGTTGAATTGATTTTTCATCCCTGGTAGACCTCTATAACCTCTATAACCATGAATGGAACCCCTCCACCAGTCACAGCTGCTGCGCCTCAATTACGTTGTCTGGCGTGCCAGAAGAATGGACCTGTGGGTCGAGTCCTCAAGTGCAGCCAATGTCATTTCCGAGTGCATGCGGGTGTGTGCATCATGAGCTTAAGCGGTCAATAAATACTTATATGTCTGCTCAGGAACATGTGGTGTCTCTGTAGACAATAACCCTATAGATTTATGGCTGTGTGATCTTTGCGACAACGAGAAAACACAGGAAGTATCTTTGGTGGGGAAATTTCTTTCTGGATTCTTCTCTCCTTTTCTAAATTCGAGTCGACAGAACACCGATTGTGTACTGTGTCCGCGCAGAAAATCCAAATTATCAATGAAAGATGCAGATTCATTTTTGCGGGCTGCGAAACCCACAGAAGGCCAGGCATGGGTTCACGTCCTGTGTGCCACATTTTCTCCAGAGGTCACGTTTTCCGACGTTGTACATCTACGGCTGGCCGAAGGTATCAGCACCATTCCTCGTGCTCGATGGTCAACGGTACGTATGCTTCAGATATCTGTGATCCGTGATTCTCACGCGCCATAGCGGTGCATTTTGTGCGGTGAGATAGGGGGCGCTGTTATCCGGTGTAGCGATTGCATTCGAGAATACCATATCTCTTGTGCTTGGAGGAACGGTCATAGATTCGGTTTCGAGTTCCAGCCAGTGAGTTCCTGTCTTTCTGTCGTCACAGCCACACTCACGTAACTTGATTCTAGATCCGGAACCACCGCCGTGACGCCATTGCAACCACGTTCAAAGGTGAGACGGGCAACATGGTCCCCATCGTCTGCTGTCAAGAACACGACGCGAGCAAGCGAGCACTATTCGACATGTGTGAAACGGACGACACTGGCGAGGTAACCGTTTCTTGTTTTTTGGTTCTGGGATACGCTGACTGCTCGATATCTTTCTTTTCCCACGCATGCCATATTTCCCCTCTAGACCGCACTGCAAGCGTACTGCCGCACGTACAAACGTGCGCCCATCTCCCAAGCCCACGCCCTCCTCCGCAAAGCTCGTCGGCTTGACAGCCTCCTCCACCCACCTCGCTTCCAACTCGTCGACGGACCTGCAGAGGTAGACCACCAGTGCGACGTCTGCGCGACGCGGTACTCGCCCTACTTTTATCGGAGCAGATACTTTTCGGATCGATGGCACTGCCACAAGTGTCACTGGTCGTTGGAGGCCAAGGCCAATGGGGACGTGGCCTCGACGAGCGAGGACTGGTCGGAACTCGTGTCGCCGCGTGCATCGCGGGCGATGCAAGAGTGACAGTCACGTCTATGGCCCTGGGAGTCCCGTGTCGTTTTGAGCCTGTTTGTTTTTTTCTTGAGATTGCCATTATGGTCACATGGTACACGTTTTGCTTGTAAACTAAGTACTTCGTTCGAGTTGGCGAAATTGAAACGAACCAAGAGAAGGAAAGAAAGAAAGACGATAAAAAATATGAGATGCAGCATACATAATACAAACATCAATGTAAGGGGGTAGCGCTGTGTATGTGAAAGAGAAATACGACACTACATCCAAATAAGCAGAGGCTTAAATATCCGTGAGCGGCTGAAGGAGAGTGAAAAGGACTGTCTATTCAAGAAGTAAAGTCTATGGCTTGGTCCGTTTATAGTACAGCACGTATGCGGGACGACCCTGCGAAACGATGAGAGGCGTGACTGACGGGAAGAAGGCGAGTACGCACCACGACTTCCTTAGAGTCTATCGGAGTGATCCGACTATCATCGCAATAAAGCCATCCAGACCGTGAGGAAACAAACGCCGTGTCTTACAAATCCATGAGCCAACACGCATCAAGGGACGGAGAGACGAAAACTCACAATGGCCATTGCTCAGACTACCAAAGTGGTTCGTAACGGCGTACAGGTCGTACCTGTATGGAGGCACTTGTAGGCGTGGGTCAATGGCCGCGGTCGTCGGCGCTGGCTTCTCAGCGTTCTTGCGCATGTCTGGTGGCAATGGAGGTGGCATGTAGTTGGTGAGATCAAGGCCATTGAGTGGGAAGTCGACGGTCGTTTCGATCTTGTCTGTGAAATGTCCCTTGACGGAGAAGCGCTTGAGGTGGATCATTAGGACGGGTGGTAAACGCGAGAGCGAAAGAATCTTTGAGGCGCTGCGTAATGTCTTGCACTTTGGACAATGCCTAGAGCAAGTCAAGGGGCAAGTTCATTTCAGGACAGATGCTGGGCTTACCATGCCTCGGATTTTTCAAGTACCTCCTCCTTGACGAACGTGTCTAGGCACGAATATAAGGAAGCCTTAGACGGACCCTTCATGTTGGGTATCGGCAAGGACAAATACATGAATGAGTTGTAAGTTGTTGAAGTCTGAAACGCAAAACTTGTTAGCATGATGAGGCTCTGCAACTGAGGATCCTCAATGACTGACGTGATGACAGGTCAGACACTCCATCCTATTCCGAAATTGTCCTTGGAAATAATCCACAATCAAGCTATCATTGCGCATCCTATATATTTCCCATTCCTGCTCGCTCCCGATCTGTTGCGGAAGCTTCTCGAGTTCGGCTTCGTGTTCGGGGGATGATTCGTTATTGGGTTTCGTGAGTACACGATTGAGATCCTCGTGAAGACCGTCCAGAAGGAAGGACAAAAACTCCTGCGAATCATGTTGGTCGGAACCACTAAACTGAACCGCGAGACTACATATCGATTTCTATGTGGAGTAAGCAGATTGAATGTCCGACCAAATAAGTGTACATACACGGAAGCTAATGGGGTTGAAATACGGAAGTTCTGAATGCGCCATGTCGCGGAGGATCTGTGCAAATGCACCCGCCAGACTCCCTTTCGTGCCTAGGGGATTCAGCATGTTCACCGCGTTTCTCCACCGCCCATCTTCAACATGCTCAGTTATCTCGTTAGATTCAGTGTCCGACGAGCGACATACCTGTGAAGAACCTTGAAAAGGGGACCGTGGCGCTCAAACACTGCACCGTCGCATTCATGTAGCATGTATTACCTAAATTTCTCAAGCCGGTCGGATTGATCGGCACATCGGACCAATAGACAACTGGATAATCAGACGGAATGGTTGGGGGTTTTGGACCTGCCTTGGCCGCTGATGGTACCGAAATAGAATATGACGATGAATGCAAGAGTCGAGGCCGGGAGTCCTGACGCTCGGATGCAGGAGAAGCTGCAGGTGGGGGTGGCCGAATGAGTTGGAGATCGGGGTAATCGATGGGTGTTGGTCGATGAGCAAAGCCAGAACCTGTGGAACCATTCATATACTCGCTTCGCCGTCTCGACAACGGTGAGGGGTTGATGGATGCTTGGGGAGGTAGAGATACAGGAGTATACGAAGGAGGGGTTGGAGAGAAGGAGGATGCGCTTGTCACAGGAGGCGTTATCGGGGTGATCGAAGGGTATGTGATAGATGTTGAACTTGTCGTACCGCTCCCCCCCAGAGAGTGGACTGGCGGTCGAGGTGAACGTGATATCTGTTGCTGATCAGTCTGCGAGGTGTCACCGACAATGCTAATATCCTTACACTTTCCGATTGACTATAAGAATGTGATATAGATGATGGGGGTCTGGATATCACTTGTCGACGAGCAATGGATGCAGGACCATCCGGGGTCCCGTCAATTTCAGGAGTCTTTGCCAACCTACAGCCGTGAACATTATTTGAAACCTCGAAAGAGTAAGAACGTACGAAGGGGACAACTCCATCGGTCGCTTCTCCGCCGACGCGCCGTTTACGTATGATAAACCAGACGAGGGCCGAGGGCGTGACGCATCAGAGATCGACGCCGAAGACAGTATCGCACCAGAGGTACTACTGATTCCATTCTCGAGAATGCTGCTTGGCGAGGCCCGCATTCCACCGGGAACTCCGCGGACGACCTCATCAGGAAACATTTGCTTCCACGCCTCAAGACCCCCTACGAGTAACACGGGTACATGTCGCAGAAATTTCCTGAATGCGTTGTCGAAAATAGCTCGAGCAAAGGCCGATAGTGGACCGGTGACATCATACGTCTCTGAAGATGTATCGTAAAGAACAACAAGATCGAATTTGTCGCGATTCTGAAAGAGAACCCATTCTTCACGCGGTGCAACAACTAGCGAGTCTTCGAGGCTAGCAGCCGTCACGCTACGCCCATCGTTAGCAGAAGATATGCCAATTTATAGAGTCCACACTACCTTGGACGAGAAAGAACAGATGGCTCGAGGCATACTATTGCATCCGCTTTGATATGTTCATTGTCAAAGTCCTGTCGCGTCCGTATGTCAACCACAAGGGTTTTAAGACCAGGTGCATCCAAGTATTCATGCAGGAGTTCGGGGATGATGGTATTTGACATTGGAATCACCGGCTTTTCTGGTACGGGTGATGCCTTTGAAGAACGTGGTGAAGATGCCAAGTTGTTAACTGAGGGTTTGGAAGTGACTATCGGAGAGGCCGGACGACTAATAAATGCATTCATGGTCGGCGTTATTGGCGTACTCGATGGGCGTGGTCCAGGGTCGATGGACAAGGAGGGGAATCGTTTGAGCTTTGGCGAAGTCGACGGTGCAGCACCGTTTACGCCATTTAATTGCGAGTGAGATGATCTGTGGGTGATGCTACTACTCCCGGTAGGTTGCGACACTGGAACCGAGGGGAGTATTGATGTGAATTCGTCCAATTCGTCTATAGATGGGAAAGCTTGTGAAAATTCAGCAATAGTAGCAAGAGGAAGGGGAGGGGAGGATGAATCTGAAGACGTCGGTGAAGGGGGACCCAAGCAGGAAGGCGGGACAACAGCATGAGGTGACGATGTCGTTGAGCCGTTGTTTGATGGGGGAATGACAGCTGGAGGTAGCAGAGGGTGCGGTGCTGATACAAGCGTTGGGGATAGTCTATGGGTGCGGATTGGCTCTGGAGATCTGAGTGGGATAGAAACTGGGGTAGAGGGTGCAGCGGGGAGTTCGCGGGAGGCTCGCTTGGGCGTATCAACGGCCAATCCGGCATTGTTGAGCTTCCTCACACGTTCAGCTATAGAGCTCCCGGCTCGTTTGCTTAGTCCTGAATCAGCGTTATCATCACTGATGGATTATGTGAGTAGAAGGGAAAGGCAAAGGTTGATATTGCTCACGTTGCAGCAGATTTTTCCTGATCGGTCAACTTTGCTTCGATGGCTTGAACACGTTGCGTAAGGTTACTGCCTTCGGTCTAATGACGCAAACATTAATGGCGGACGAGTCTGACAAGATAAGTAGATAACGACCTTTTGGAAATCGACGAACTCCTTGTACAAAACACCGTGTTGACCAGGCTTGTTTTCGGCCATGAACTCTGTGCTGTTCATGAACATGTGTGTCAGGATACCAGCCTTCAAAAGAGGGCCGAGTGCAGCCTTGAGGTCACCCTGGTTCTCATGTAGTCTGGCCTGTTGAGACTGGGTGCGAGCGGTTTTGATGAGTGACATGGCAGATACACCCTTGGCAGCTTTTCGGACATCCTCCTTGACCTTTTCTTTGAATTCTGCGACGGTAAGATCGTCGTTTGTGGCGACGGAACCATCGTGCATTTCTGGTGGTAGTGGTTTGGTATTGTCTGGGGGGTGAAAGTGAGACTTGTCACTGTTTGAAGATCCGAAGTAATGTCCTGGAGACGTTGGGTGTAAAATTGCGACCCCAGGCATCAGGAGATGGTGGAGGGAGGAGGAGAAACGGAATCCGCGCCAAAGGGACAGCCCGGACTGCGAAGCGGACGAGGAGATGGGCATGACACTTGGCGCAGTTCCCAAAAGGGTTAGTGTTACGTAACGCGCAGTACCACGTGACTTACTTCATGCACGTGACTCGGCGCGTTCAACCGTTAACCTCGACGTCCAACACGACTTGACTCCATGACCAACGTCCACTGGGCACTCGACGTATCCGTATCTGAATTCGGATCACCACTGGATACTACGACGTCCTCTTGCTCGTCGACCTCGAGTTTTCAATACATAAACTCGCAACTAATCGCCCATGGATTCATTGCGAGTCCTGGTATATCCCTCGATGGCATGTCTAACGAGAACATGGATCACGTCGCGAAATGTATCCTCGCGATGCTCAGTCAACGCGTGGTATGTCCACCCTTCGCGGCCACGGTCTACCGCTGAACACGTGCTAGACCGACATGTCCCGGGCAGAGGAACTATCAACGAAGTTACGAACACTATCGTACGATCATGAACGAGTTATGGACATGCATCGCTCTTCCATCGAAAAAGCACTCAACGCAGAACGTGAAACGAACATGTACAAATCCCGTCTTGCGTGAGTGACAGCCGAACCAACCAGCTAGGAAGTACTCATCAGTGTGTGCTAGCACTGCTGCCCGTTCGCTGCAGTCATCAGAGTCAAGTCACAAACAGACCACTGCCGAACTTCAGCGTACGAGAACATCACTCCAGGCCCTCCGTGCCACACACGCAGCCGAAATCAAGAAGAAGGAGAAGGAAGTCGAACGAATGGTGGAAAAATGGACCAAACTCGTAGACTCTCAATCAAAATCTTCCACGGTTTCTCCTGGCATGGTAATTCGAGGTGCCAACGCCGAGGTCGCCTCTGGTATGGAGCTGCTCGGAAAGGGCAAGGGATACTTGGAAACCGCTCTGGAGCATGCCGAAGGCTCGAGAAAAGAACTTCTTGACGAGACAACCCGGCTTAGGCGACTTATACTCGTGTCTGCGAATCGTTTGCAGTCCATGATACATGAAATACGCATCTTGGCGTCTATCAGATCAGAAGAGGCGAGCTTCTTTCATTGTTCCTCGACCGAGATCGTCTAATATCCAATAGCCTCCTTCTTTTGATCATCATGCGTTGTTCCCGCTTACCCCAATCAATGCAGCGGATGATAAAATTCTTGCCCTCTTTGCATCCGCAAATGATGCCATTTCCATACTGTCGAAGCACCTCTCGGACAGGCCAAATGCCAACTCTGAAACTTCTGCGCAACCCGTGAAGGAGGATTCCGACTCAGAAGATTGTAAACGTCTTCGAGCGGTCATCGAGAAGCTTCAGACTGAACTCGGTATGTCAAACACCATGCGTTACTGGATTCCAGCTGAGGGCATCCCTCATTTTCAGATGAAGCCAAGAAACTACATGAAGCACACGCAGTCGAAACACGTGAACTCCTCGATCAACTGGCGGTTCAGGGGACGCAAAAAGCGTCTTTGGATGACTTGATGGTCACATCTGAGCGCGATGCTGAACGTAACCGACTTGATCGCATCAGGAAAGAACTCGAAGATGAACGCGAGAAGTTCACGCACGCGGCCGTGAAACTCGGCAAAGAAAAATCTGTCCTCGAGGTGATGCTCATTCATATGCTTTCACTTGCTTTCTCTCTCAATTCCATGTTCAGAGTGAAAGAATCAAGTTCTTGGAAGAAAGGCGATCATGGCAGGTCCAGCAAATGCTTACTGAACATCCTCCGAGCAATGCTCCTCCGGTAGCATTATCACCCGAAGTACCATCTTCCCCTGGTTTGGCTGCTCACCTTCCCGAGGTAACGAAATCACCCCGCAAGTCCCCGCGCAAGCAGAAAGCCGTGGGTAAATCAGGAAACAGTCGTAAAGCGCGTGTCTCTCGTCGTTCCTCAATCTTCTCCATCCCGCCCCCCACCCATGTTGAACCTGCTTACGAGACGGAGGTGATCCCCATCGTAGTCCCCGCATCGAAAACAAATAATAAACCAACCGCCCTCACGAATTCGATCCTTCCAACATCTTTCGTTCTCCCGCCCCCGTCACCCAGGACATCCCTACCCCCACCTGATCCATTGCTCGGCCCACCCTTGGTTAATTTCATCCCGGACAACGATC
>JBBPLG010000415.1:0-22604 GCA_038089695.1 Xanthoconium separans | reverse complement strand
CCCCCCCCCACTCAATGTCCCTCTACAGAGGCGCGTGTGGCATCACGAACAGCGCCAGTGATTTTGTACGTGGTGTTCTTGTGTTACGCTTTCACCTCCAATCGCTCACCCCGTGTGATCAGATTGTTGCATTAAATTCTGCTGTACGTTTGGTTGGTGTTTATCTTGACGTGATGCTCATTCATGCAGGAATATGACGGTGGTGCTCATTGCTTTGAGATGATCACAATCACCGTCAACGGGAAAACTTCTCAAGCCCAGATCACGGACGAGGCAAGTCAACAAGTTTTTCAAGCTGCATAATTCATTGACGTCATCCATCCCTAGTGTCCTGGCTGCGCGTATGGTGGCCTAGATTTCAGCGAGGGTCTTTTCGAATATTTTGCACCACTTGCAGTGGGGGAACTTCATGGTTCCTGGTCCTATAATAGTGACATCGCTTCGTCAAGCTCGACATCCACGTCGTCGACTACTAGTTACACTCCTTGGACTTCGGCTACTGCCACCACCTCGTCTTCGACGACGTTTTCGGCCACAATAACGACTTCCGGGATGTCCACGAATGTCCCATCCCCCACGTCGACTGCATCCGCTCTTCCTACCCAAGATCCGCAGATGATCCCGCAAATCGATCTCGCATTATTGGAGCTGGGTGCACTGCTTCAGGCGTCACTGCAGCTTGAAATTTGAGACTTGACTAAATTTCTGTTCACACCAGTTGGTACGTTACGGAAAGAGGTTATGCTACGCAGATCTATCCATATTGTTGACCTTGCGACGATTATGTAGGTGATTGGTCTAGTTATTCGGGGGTAATAGCCGCCTGAACAATTCGCAAGAAAGCACTTGTATCCTTTTCGTCGGGTTCTCCCTTCCTTCCTTTCCAAAGGTAATAAAGGCCTTTTATACTATCAGTGAGCGCTGCGTCCTCTGCTCGTGGGTGAGAACGACATTCAGAAAGTGGAACTCCGTTGAGCTTGAACGCCACGGGGGAAACGATTGATGCATCTAGATATCTATTGGGTAATGGGGGTGTTGCCAATTCGGAACCCGTTGTGGTCTGGTCCGTAGAAGTGTCAGTGATATAAGGTGAAGGTGGTTGCACTATGCATGGAGAGTAAGAGTCCTTTCTGGGAGAAATTGTGCTAAGAAGATGCGCAAGCAAGTTCGGGGATGGGGGTTCGAGCTTGGAAGGAAGAGTACGAGAGTGGATGGCATGGACCGGAATGTCGATGGTTGAATCATTGTGGGATGAGAATGGAGAGACAGATATGTCGCCGGTGGCAATGACATGCTGGACCTTGTGGTGGGCGGGTAAAGGGGAGGGTACCGTGGAGTCAGCGGAACCTAAAGGTAGCGAGCTGAGAACATCTGCAGGAGACGGTACAACGGAAATAGCAACCTTGCACTGAAGAGTACTGTGCCCAGTACGCATCCTCTCCGTCGACAGCATTGGTGCTACTTTGTGGTGAAGTGGAGCTCGGCTCGTGTCCAGCGGCCCCGTAGGCATCCCAGTATGAGTCGTCATCGCTGCCGTTAATATTATTGGCTTCAGCTGCAGCAAGATCGAGGGACGACGAACGTCGCGGATCGGAGCCAGCGTGACGTGCGGAACGGCTGACAAGTGATTCCTCTGGGGTTGAGAACGAGGAGGACGGGAATGGCATCAAACGGAGGTCGTGATACCTCCAGCCGTGGCTTTCATCCCAAAGAAAGAGCATGCGCAGACCTTGTGCGTTCGAGGATATCTGCACATGGGCCAAAGTAGAGTCGGGATTTGATGTGTAGCGAGTTGGATAGTTGTGGTGGTCAGGGAGGGGTGGCAAGTGGTCAAGGAGGTCGATGGCTTTGTGGTTGTCTGGGGATGGCCAGCACAAGTAATCAACAGGCGAGGAGGGGGTTATTTGGAGGAAGTGGTGTCGCTGGTGAAGGGGGAAAGAGATGAGATGCGGGGGGAGGGGATCGGAGAGGGGGGAGATGTACTGGAGGACGAGCTCGACGGTGTGGACGGGGAGAGGGTACATGGAGGAGGAGGACATACGTACACTTTAGTTTATCACCCCCCCAAGTGATCTGATTTGACACCCCCCAAATGACCTCATATTTTTATCCCACACTCCCATCACCAGCACAGCGGACTGCCCGACGGACGACTGCCCATCCTCACCTCCACACGCCTCCCCTTTCGCATCCAAAGTCATGCGAGTCTCTGTCCTACTTGCCTGTCTCGCACTACCCCTTCTCTCTGCCGCCCAGGTATTTCTTCTCGCTCTTCTTGCACCCTCCTCCTCAATTTACCCCACTCCTACAGTCGAATTCGCAAGTATCCACCCGACCCCTCGCCTGGGCGTGCTTGCTAACTCTGCTCTAGCACTAGCCCGACCATCACTTCCGCCCAGAGTTCTGCCAGTCAGTCAGCCAGCGGGTCAGTAACCGGATCAGGCAGCATCTCGGGCTCAGCAAATATCACCGCTACCTCTGCCGGAAATTCAACCAGCACTTCGGCAACTACCACTTCCATCCTACCGACTGCTGCTTCCACTGTCGCTGGTGCAAACGGTGGCGGTCCAAACGGCAACGCCCCAAGTCCTGGAGCATCTGCAGCCGGTGGAGTATATGGCCCACCAGACAGCTACATCGCAGGCGCCGAAGCACTAAGGAGTGCTGGGTTGGTTGGACTTGTGGGCTTTGCCGTCGGGGGTGCTTTGGTCCTTGTTTGATTCCATTTGGTTTCTTTCATTATTGTCGCATGCAGCATGCCTCTTGGGACTATTCTGGCCCAGGACTCTCTACCTGTGGTGAACCGCATCATATCCTTTGGACTGTGCTAGTTTGCAGACGCTTATATCTACTCGACGTCGTATCCATTTCCTTTCATTCACGCTTTACTCTATCTCGACGGACTTTTTCTTGCAGCAACTATACCATTCAACTCGATGAGTAATAGTTGGTGTATGCACTGTAGAGCACAACATCTCGTAGACCTGTGCGTTAACGTGTGATTGACTGAAATACCGCATCCGACTCGGTTCCATCCTGCCTCATGTTACGATCGTTAGTCTCTTCCCGAATCGTCCAACGCTATTCGGCCTCTCCCCGATTTGTCCAATCTCTCCCAATCAATCTTTCACACATGTCTCAAACACTACCAGCTCAGAAGAGGCAGCGGATGGAGGTCAAGGTGCGAAGCTGTCATGTTCTCGTAGTGTCATTCCAGCCTCAATAGTCACCCGCAGACTATAGGAACACACGACGGAACGTTTCATTGTGACGAAGCGCTCGCTGTTTTTCTCTTGCGCCTCACGGAAACATATCATGCCGCAGGTACCCATGCAAGTGATCTGGGATGATGTATTCTCAACAGTCTGGTAGATGTAAAGCGCAGCAGAGACCCTGTCGTCCTACAGACATGCGACATCATCGTTGACGTCGGCGCGGTATATGACGAAACTGGGCAGCGCTTTGATCACCACCAAAGGGGTTTCGAAGAAATATTTGGTCACGGATTTACGACAAAGCTATCGTCTGCCGGTCTTATCTACAAGTAGGTAAAACATTTTCGTCATGCAGCATGAGTGACTCATAGGAACAGGCATTTTGGGAAAGAAATAATTGCTGCTCAAATTGGCGTCGAGATTGACCACCCC
The DNA here is from genome assembly GCA_038089695.1 of Xanthoconium separans. Taxonomy (NCBI): domain Eukaryota; kingdom Fungi; phylum Basidiomycota; class Agaricomycetes; order Boletales; family Boletaceae; genus Xanthoconium; species Xanthoconium separans. The sequence continues at coordinate 18,957 of JBBPLG010000415.1, read as the reverse complement.
ACAATTCACGTACTGTGGTTGAAACTATACAAAGTGTGGATCCTGGCATGCTGCTATCCGTCTGTTCATTCATGCTCGCGATAGGAGTTTATTGAGGCCATAGATGCCATTGATAATGGCATCTCCCAGTATTCCTCCGAGGAACAACCAAGGTACAGCAATCGAACCGACCTATCAAGCAGAGTCAACTGGCTCAACCCTGCATGGAACGAACCATTCAATTCCCAGCTCGTTGACGTACGTTCAAGTACGTGATCTGACGCTTGTCCTTACTTGTTTGTTAGTCGTGCTTCGCCAACGCCTCACGACTTGTTGGTGAAGAATTCCTTGGGAGACTGAGATATTATGCAAACGCTTGGCTACCTGCGCGGGACATAGTTCTCTCTGCTCTTAAACTACGATACAATGAAGATCCAAGTGGTCGTATCCTCTTGTTTCAACGTTTTGTTCCGTGGAAGGTACGCTTCGTACTCTACACGGTCGGTCGCTTCGTTTCATGAACAGCGCAGGAGCATGTCTTCCAACTGGAATCAGAGCTGGAAATCTCCGCAGACGGACTTCCACTCTATGTCGTTTACCCCGACGAATCTAGTGCAAATTGGCGAGTTCAAGCGATCCCCATTTCTCCTGGCAGCTTTGTAAGCCGCAAGGCACTTCCGGAGGAATGGAGGGGCCATCGGGATGACAATTTATCCAAGCTAACTGGAATTGATAATTGTATATTCGTACACGCCTCAGGGTTCATAGGAGGCAAGTCACAATATTCGGCTATCTTTCTTTCCCGTATCTAATCCTCAAATGGCAGGAAATAAAACGCGAGACGGCGCGCTCAGCCTTGCAAGACTTGCATTGCAATGTAATGAATGAAACAATGAATGATGATGGCACGAATTACTCTCGATCATGATAATCAGTGCGATGAAACTTGGCGACGCCTACCATTCATGCGGAATATGCATGTTATAACTAAACGAGAATGTGAAAGAGATCTCAGTCACATGGTCGCCGTTCATGTGTGATGCGCTGCGGACTATGGTTTTTGGGCGACTGCCTCGTGTTCTTCGCATGGACGTCACGACCGCACCACGATGTAGGTAACGTTCAATAATCCGGGTTCTCGCTTTCGCCTTGTCTATTGACTCGTACTCGTTCCAAACGTTCTGGAATATGCCTTACATCAAGACCCATTACCACCCATTTCTTTTCGTCGTCATCACAATTTGTGCAATGGCCGAGCTTGGGCTCACAGCTTTCCTGATCAGTGCGGGAAACGAGAATCATAGCTGGCCAAATGCTCATTATCATTCCATGTGGGTGTCTCAGGGAATAGAGCTGTAAACCTTGCTGACGCTCTAGGATAGACTGATTCTGGTGGAATTCAACGCTGTTTGGACGACGATGTTTGGAACAGCTTACTTACTTTGGATTGTGGATGGTGCTGTGCACTTCCTCGCCAGCATAGCCAGCTCCATCATTTGGCTGGTCATCACCACAGTGCTTTGGGTAAGTGCGCACGCCAGCGACTGAGCAGGATCGATAAAGCTGCTCTACAGGGAGCTTCTGCAGGCATGATGCATAGCACGCGGGCAAGCGACTGCAACTGGATATCGGATTCGACGAACGCAAGCTCGCCTTGCTATCAAACCCAGGATCTGAGCAGCGCCACTAGTTGCAAAGAAACGCTCACCGTAGAGGCAGTGGGGTGGGTGGAATTCGGGTTGTGTTCTCTGACACTACTAGCAACGTGTATGTGGTTGCGGACGAGTAAGCGGAGCTATGTGAGTGAATCCCGCAGACTAGTGTGACTGAAGACACGAGCATTAATATTTGTTGGGCTATGCAACACCAGCATTCTAGCTTCTACGTGTAGGAGGTTGGACATTTTCTCGGAGCACTAGTTGTACTAGTGGTTATGTCGATAGATGTGTTCAGTTGGAACTTGTAGCCAAATCAGGTGGCATCGCCACCGCACTGCAATCCAGATTAGTCATCTCCATCTCAATAAAGGTATAAAAATTTTATCTGATAAGAAGTAGTACGACCCGACCGACCACCACACCGCCCACACATGCATAGCTCGACTTCACAGTATTCTCCAATTACAAGCACCCATGACTCGGACACTGGCACAGTACACAAAACAGTTCTGTCTGTCGAAGACAATGTTGCAACCAGTGACCACCTTCACACTACTTCGACCGACTGTACTAGTGAATACCCCCCAGACAACCAGGTGATATCTCCCGGTAGAGCATTCTTTGTACGGAGCCTCGCACTTCTGTGCGCCTGCTCTTTGAGCATTGGAAGTCATTAGTACTTCACTTTCCTCTGTTATAGGTTCGAGCTCACATCTGAGCAGCGCATCGTACACCCTCGCTCCTCTCAAGTCCCGGTTATCTCGAGAGCTTGGGACTTCCAACACTGAATACGGCCTCTTAATATCTGCTTTCAGTCTAAATGGCACTTGGACTCCACTCGTGGGCGGCATGTTAGCCAGCAAACTTGGGACTACGCTTGCGGCCATTTTTGCGACTGGCTTGGTTTTCCTCGGTAAGTCCCGGTTCACACCAGGTCTGTGCTGATATCTCACGATCAGCAAAGGTCAGGTGCTTCTTCTTTTTGGAGAGACCCTGGAGAGTGTACGCCTGATGACTTTTGGCTTATTCATCTATGGCCTTGGTCTGGGTCCACTTGCAGTTGTTCAAGAATCCATTATCGTGCGATATTTTCACTCGCATGGATTGGGCACGTCGATGGCCATAGGTCTTGTTGCTGGAAAGTTTGCGTCGTTTCTAGCAGCGCGCACATCATATCCTCTCTCTGTCGCCTTCGGGCGTCATGCACCATTTTATGCCGCGACAGCATTGACGGGTTTCTCCTTCATTATGAACCTCGTCTATATGTTCGCATCCCGCTGGTTGATTAAAGGATCCGGAGTAACTCTTGAAGCTTCCGAGATCCGGCATGAGGCACAACGACGCGCTGTTTATAGTATCTCCGAGGCAATGGCTCTCGAAATGGTGGCCAAGAAACGCCATGTAAATCTAAAGGATATACCATTACTTGGTGATGTGTTTTGGGCGTGAGTCCATCCACTCCTATCTAGGACATTTCTTGACCCGTCACAAGTTATATTGGCCTTAACGTGCTTTGCGGAATATTGTGGTCACCATTCACCCACCTAGCAGCGTAGGTATAATATATTCTTTTATGACGCAGCTTGCTTACGCCTCTCAGGAGCATGCTTGAGGAACGATATAATCTAAGTGAAGCGACAGCTAGTATGCAAGCATCGTACCTTCTTGCTGGTAGCATAATCTTGTATCCTTCCGTGAGTCATTTCGGTCCAGGTTTGGAATATGGCCGACCTTCAGAGTAGTGCGGATACCTGATAGATCGCATCAATAACCCGAGGGCCACTACGTGGATGTTTATGCTTTCCTCTCTTCTGACCATGTTCTGTTATGCATGGTTGGCGATGCCACCTCAATGGACAAGAAGCCCTTTGCCTGGAATTATCTCATTTTCTGGCGGATTTGGATTTTCTCCGCGTGAGCTCCGCCCTTCGGCGCTCCGCTGTAGGCTGACCCAGTAGCAGTCTTGTTGGTGGTCATCGTGCCCACTATCGTCCCGCTGAAATATGTTTCTACGACTTTGGGCGTACACAAAGCCGTGAGTACTTGATGTTTCGTGCTATCCGGTTGATGACCTATTCTCCTTTCGACAGCTAGAGCACACAGGATCAACTATATTTCAGACCCTTGCTGGAATTTTGCTCGACAAAGATGTTGCGGGATCGAATCTACCCAGCATACAGCTTCTTCTCAACGCGTTTTTATTGTTCAACATTTTACAGCTTGTCAGCCTGAACGGCCTGAGTCAACTCGACAAACATCGAAGGGGAAGAGACCGAGATCCCTATTACCCAGAAGATTTACTTTTTCCTGCCGAATCTGAGCCTCTCGAGCCGTCTGCGATAGTTGAACAGGAGCCGCTTTTATCGCACCATGGTAGAGCTGCCTGGGATTCTGTATATAATGTTTGGAGGTCGTCGTCCGAAAAACGACGAGGTTATCTGTGTGCCTGGCTTTCGGCCTTACTCATCTGCGGCGCATGGGTTTTATTCTTGGGTACTGCATGGTTGCGGCTACGCCCAGCGGAAGAGGGTCATGCTGGATTTGTAACACACGTTTAGGTGCTGGTCACAATATAGATGATACAAAACTGGGCCTTCGAGTATCTATTGCCTCCGTTTAATGCTCACCAGCCAATGACCCTTATTGTTTCCAACTTCCGTACAATCAGAAGATGCTGTGGTGGAGGTAGCATCCTTCAAGAGATCAACTGATAATGGTGAGATTATGTCAACATTCGACCTAGGAGATGGGTTGCAAGGAGCGTGCACATCCATTCTTCGTCCTTTTCTTCGATCAGTAGGTGTAATTGGCAGAGTCGCACGCCATCGTTCAACCATGAGTCGGGTCTCGGTAGGGTCCCTTGGCTTGATGAATGGCTCTGACAATGGATTTTCCCCATCCCCTGTCCCAGACATGCCCATTGGAACACACGCATCTGCACGCACGGACGGCGAAACGTCTGGTTAAAAAAACGACTTCAGATATCGATATCTGTAAACAAGAAAAAGTTTACCATCACTTTCTCCTGCCCAACTCGATAAGGAATCTTGAACGGTATCCAGACCACAAGTATCAGAGGGTGGTATGTCAAACTGACCCATCACGTATTCAACTGGCTCCGGTAGCTGCGGTAAAGCATGAAAAAATGACATCTTCGACGAAGAGTAAAGTACTAGTGCTCACGCTTGGGGGGGAATAACCATCATCGATGTCGAGTGCGGACGCTAGCCAGTATAAGATTGCATGCATGACAGTAGGCTGCCTTGCGCGCGCATCGAATGGTGGTGAAACGTAGGCATTCGTCCATCCTAGTGATTTTGTTGGTAATGAAGCAGAGATAAATGTGTGCCACATTACCATCAGAAAAAACCCCAAAGGTCCACTGCTGATAAGAGGTGACGATAAAGTAAAAACACTGTTTTCGGACACACGAGTCCCAAAGCTACGACAAATGAGCATCATTATCAACAATATTTCAGAGTGGATTATGAACCTTGCACCAAAGACGCTCTTTCCCTCGCAAACGGGTGTTGCCAGCAGGGAGCTATGACGATCAGTTATTGTTTTTCGTGTCTGCGATATGCTAGTCACGACGACTTACGGAATGCAGTTCGGTAAATTGCCACATATCTTCGGTAGAGAGCACCCATGGGGGCTGACAAGCAACGAGTACAGAGTTTGAAGCAATTTCAGCAGTTGACGGGCATTCTGTACGAGTGAAATAAAATTCCTTGAAGATGTGATCATCATAGTGTGGTTGTGTTTCTGATATGAATCCCCAATCCTTGGTCTGAGGGTAAAGAATATGTAGTATACGTTGTGCAGTCCTCAAGGGGAAATGATCAACCCAAGCCCACAGTCTGAACGGCAATGTCAACGAACCATTCCATGATACGAGAGTGACAATGGCATGACGTACCGATTAAACTCTGTCACTGGCGCAGGTAAGGTCGAACTTATTTTGAATTTCCGAGCTGAGGGCACAGTTAAAACTTCACTGGTCTGCTCATCCTGGTCTCGCAGACTCAACCCTAGAGACGTGTCGGGGACGTTTGCGTTGATCCCTAAAGAAATTAGTAGAGTCAGCAAATACAGTACACTGGGCTCGTGTCAAAAGGCTGACAATCATTGACCAGGTTGTCAAATGTACCATCTAAACATTGGATTGAGGTAAGGTGCCTTTCTTTCCTGAACCGCGTGGACAATGTGTTGCGATGACTTTTGTGACCGGATGGCGGGAGGGAGCTCAACGCCTCACGTCCGTATTTCAATTCAGGGAGTACTGCATCTTTCATATAGCCGCGAAGGTCATCAATACCCCACCAAGCCATGGTACCTGGGCCAACTGTATGTGCAGAATGAAGGGGTCTTTCGATGAAAGGGGGGAGGAGAGCGTAGAAGGCAACTGCGAAGTATGTTGACAATTTACATCGCGCAAGCACTTTGACTTAAGTACTGACGGTAAGTAGGAACCTTGACGACCGGAGAATACAACGGGCTTATTGTTGTAGACTCGTTTGGCAGCAGATGGGCAAGTATTATAGTCGTACGAATTTAGAAATCGGCAATTCCCGTTACACCGGCGGTTTCCGGTGTGTCTCTGGTTGGTCGGTCTCTCGCCATCGCGTCAGAACCCCCTTCAAGAGGTGCGTTCTACGTATCTTTTAAACATCTGATCGTTGTATGCGTACTTCCGGCCCACCGTTCTTCTGAAAAATACTCTAGGTCTCAGAGAACAGGGGTGGATGTTGTCGCGTTCGCTCAGATGTCTGAAACGTTATTCTGACTGTTTTCACCATCCAGCCTCGAGATGGGTGCATACAAGTACATCAGCGAATTATACAAGAAAAAGCAGTCCGACGTGCTTCGATTCCTTCTTCGTGTTCGGTGGGTTCAACAGAAATGCATTACTTCAACCCCTGCTAAGTGGCAACGACACAGATGCTGGGAATACCGTCAGTTGAACGTCATCCATCGCGCATCCCGCCCTTCTCGTCCAGACAAAGCACGCCGTCTGGGTTACAAAGCTAAGCAAGGTTATGTTGTCTACCGTGTGCGTGTCAGGCGGGGTAACCGCAAAAAGCCTGTGCCAAAGGGTAAGCCCCCCCATTTCTCGTGACTTGTAGCCCCTCAAAATGCCCACCAGGTGCTACCTATGGCAAACCCGTTCGTCAGGGTGTTAATCACCTCAAGTTTCAACGGGGGTTGAGGAGTGTCGCAGAGGAACGTGTTGGTCGCCGTTGTGGCAACTTGCGCGTTCTGAACTCGTACTGGATTAATCAAGATGGTGTCTACAAGTACTATGAGGTCATCCTTGTAGATCCCAGTCACAAGGCGGTAAGGACCTATGTAATCCTTCCTGCCATCGTGCTGACCACTAGGGTTAGATTCGCCGGGACCCTCGCATCAACTGGATTGCGAAGCCAGTGCACAAGCGCCGCGAGGCCCGCGGGCTCACCAGCATCGGGAAACAAGTTCGTTGCCACATCATTATTCAGAACAACGTTGACTCTTACCTTGATCGTACAGAACCGTGGGCTTGGCAAAGGTCATCGCTACAACCACACACCAGCTCGTTCAACTTGGAAGAAGCACAACACCCTCAGTCTTCGTCGTTACAGGTGATTCCATGCACCATTACTACCGTCTTGTTGCATTACATTTGCGTCCTTGTTTGGTACGATTGTATGGTTAATGAAAGCTCCATGCCATCTCGATTTTCTTGTCTTGGTTGTGTGAGAGCAAAGTCGGCTTCTAGAGTGGTCGTGCCTCATGTCCTTCACGTGTGTCAATAATAGTTACGACACCAGGCTGTGGTGTTGTGCCGGATCTCTTATAAGTACTAACCGCGGAGGGCACATTCTCTGAACCCACCAAGGAATGGGATACTCTCAAGTCACGAACAGGCCATCGTTCCATTTATTATTACATTTCTCCTCGATGGTATCACTGGCGCTCGCACGACTCTCCGGGCACGAAATTGGACCGTCGAAACTGGCCTCCAACGCGAACACAACTTTATGGGTGATCCAAGACACATATGAAGGCTCGAGTTTTTTCAAGTGCGTTGAAATTTACTTCTCGTCGAGTCCTGCTGTGCCAATGGAGTTGTGTCACCAAGTACTTTCGACTTTTACACTGGAGCGGATCCTACCAAGTCCGTACACAGTCTACTTCGTGAAGTCATTAGCGCTGATGCCTGACCCCTGCAGTGGACTAGTGACGTGAGTCTAGTGATCCTTGAATTGATGTCAACCAAAGCTTCTCCCAGCTTCGTCGATCAACAGACAGCATTCGCTCATGGCCTAGCGTATGTAACATCCGACAATAAAGTTATCATGAAGGGTGACAATACTACCTGGCTTTCGGAGGGCGCCAATCGCAACAGGTAATCATCCGTGGGCCTGAAGGTTTTCATACGCATAATTATCTATTGTAGTGTGCGCATATCCAGTCGGGCTACGTACAACACTGGTCTTTTCGTGTTGGACCTCGATATGGCACCATGGGGATGTGGTCCGTGCTTTTATCCTGCTCATTTGTACTCTCACCGACCTGTCTTATAGGTGTTTGGCCCGCATTCTGGTATTCAATACATCATTATTCTTAGGCATTCCCCTCATCCTGTATTCTAGGACTGTGGGAGCTGGTACTTGGCCGTGGGTACGTATTCTGGCTGGCTTGAGAGAGTTTCCCTTGACTCTGCTGAAGGGCGGCGAAATAGACATTATCGAGGGTGTTCATGACAACGAGCACAACCAAGTCACATGGCATACCGCACCAGGTATGGTCAGCGAATTCATGGCTCGACTGCTCCTAATTTTCACGACGAAGGGTGCAACCTGACTACCACGACGAATTTCACGGGTACACTCGTAGTATGTCATCGAAGCCCGCGTTGGTTGATCAAATGTACTAACATGGCCGAGCAAACTAATGGCGTAGACAACTTTGAGTGCGACGCACTGATCAATAATAATGCTGGCTGCGGGATCACAGAATGGAGCAGGGCGTCTTATGGTCCATACTTTGACTCACAAGGTGGTGGAGTGTTTGCGATGAAATGGGATTCAAGTGGGATTGCCGTTTGTCAGTTTACGACTGTCGGGGTACTTCTTTGTGGTCTGATCTTGCCTCAGGGTCTTTCTATCGCGCTGCTATCCCGCAAGACATTACCCAAGGTTTACCGAATCCTGCGAATTGGGGGGAACCCGTGGCAGCGCTCGCTCCAAGGAACTGCAATATTTCGCAATTCTTTGTTAACCACTCCATCGTCTTTGGTGGGTCTTCCAAATCTACTCGTACTTGTCAAGCTCACTTTATATCTAGATATCACATTCTGTGGTGAGATCGCTGAGCACTTGAAATGTGTCCTTTACTGATGTGTCCAAACAGGTGACTGGGCTGGCAACTCTTATTCCACTTCCGGGTGCCCTGGAACTTGTACTGGAATATTAATGGACCCGTCGAATTTCGTGGTGAGCACTGCAACCACCTGCATTGGAATCTCCATTCTCACAATTCATATGTAGAATGCATCATGGATCATCAACTCCCTTAAAGTCTACAAGGCAGCAACCTTGTCCGGCAGCAACTCAAATTCAGCCCCACGACACTCCTATGATCTTCCTCCGACTCTGCATGTTATTATAGCTGTCATGCAGCTCTTGCTATCTTTGCTATAGAAATACTTACGCACGACCGACCCCATGGACATGAACATGGATTACTTTAGAGGATGATACTGGATGTAGTCTCGGACACCTAAGCCTCATGCTCATATCTCTTCATAGATTGGTAATTTACTACAACTTCAACTTCTGTGGGTGATCCGTGCCTCCGAAATCCGCCTCAGCAAAACCTGATCTCATGGGAGTGACGCTAGCATGACCCATTCCAAATGCCCAGCCATCTGTCCCTATGGGTACCTTCGACATATCTGGGTTGGTAAGAGGTTGGACGTCAGGAGCAAATCTAAACGCGAGGTAATTGGTTTCGGCTGCGCAGTCAGTGGAGGTAAGGACGCTGAGAGAGTCAGGGTTATTTGTAAGTTGTTCTTTCAGAGAGCCGTGAACGATCGGGACATGTTTGAAGAGGCGGCCATACGAGTTGCGCCACGTGCGTGTCCAGTATACTTGCAAACCTTGAGGGTCCGTGAGTTTATGGATCATGGGAAGATTCACGTTGTACAAGTCAACCTCGTTGTCGGATGTTCCATCGGGACCTTTTCCCCAATTCAACCATAGATATTCCACGATACGGACAGAAAGGTTATGTGCAGGCTCATGGAATTCGAGGGGCGTGGGATGAAGCACGTTCCCATAAGAGATTGCGATAGCAGGTGTTCGAGAAAGTGCAGCAGACATCGCTGCACCGATAGTGCCTGATGAGAGGGAAAACGCGGCTGTATAAAATGTGAAAAAACCACTCTAGCAACAAAATTGCAAGAACAAACCTGACGTATTCCTACCAAAGTTTGGTCCTGAAATCTGGATGGGGTCAACGGTCAAACGTGACACTTGTGGAAACATGGACATACAACGAGATCGATCTCTCCAGGATATAGATTGTGCAGGGCAACGTTGGTACAGGTTGCAGGAGTCTTGAGATGATCATCACGCGATGTGAGCTTGGAGGTTACGAGACAAAATAATCGGTGAGCGTACACCATCCAGCAGGACCCACTCTGCGACCTCGTGCTCCTTCAGCTGTCTGGGGGTATCCGATGTTTCGCCCTCTACGCCCTCTAGAGACAAATGAGCAGGAAAGTTGGAGGCACGAAATGAGAATTGACCTGGCCCTCTTGGATAGAAATATCTGCCTCGGGTAACTTCTTTGATGTGGTATGCTTTTCCTACACGCTCGAGATTGAGATGATGGTGCTCAAGGATGTCTGGATCATCACACTGACCGATCCAAGACTTTTGCGAACTTGGTATGACGACTTTCACGCTCCATTCTACATGGGACATAAGAAGTGGTCATGGATGCAAAGGATACTCACTAAGATGGTTGGTGAGGTGCTGATAGAGACCAAAGATATGAGGTGACTCTGGTCCTGGCGGACCATCGTCGTTCTGGTGGATAGTGGGATGATGAGCGACTTGAAAACGGTGCACATGGGAGGACACTGACGACGAGCAACACTCGGGGGCTGTCGGGGACCATGACCGCCGCTGCGGAGGAGGTTACTACGTTCCCATAAGCATTATAATTACAGTAAGAAAAAAGAGAGAGACGGATGCGCCGGCTCCACCGTTTACAGAGCTGCTGACTGGTCACCGCTGCTCAGAGCGCGCTTCATTTTACGACAACGACACCGCTCGCTGTTCTCCATGATCGCCATCTGAATCTGCCATGTCTGCCAACCCGACGACGCCTCACTCTTTACCCGCCATCCCGACACTTCCCCCCATAAAGATGCACGACGAGAGCGACCACGACTCTGCTACCCCACTCGATGAACCCTCCCCAGTCTCAACTCGTCCAGCCCCTTCTTCTTCCACTCATCATCCCCCACAACAAAATCTACGCAAGTCTGTCTCTGTCGATTCTTTTATCAACTACGAGCGAGAGAACTCGTCCACCTCATCTACCTCGCGGCCTCCTCGAGCCATACACTCCTCTGCTGGTTCAGCTGGAACTCGCAGAACGGACTTATCTGTCGATTCCGCACGTCGTTATGACGCGGAACCCGTCCCATTGTACATTCGAGCTCGAGGCATAAGTATGAGCGCCGGGAGCGATGGTCACGATTCTGCCATGGAGCAAACTTTTGAGTCTGACTCCTGGCAGCCTCTCAAAAAGGTGGGCGATAAAAGCAGGAGGAGCTCGGTAAAGTGCAAAGAGCAAGCGCGACCATCTCGGCGTCCCGGCGACCTCAAGCTTCCTGCACGCAACCAACTGCCGGCCGTCCCGATGAATAACATCCCAAACCAGCTTCCCCAACCAGTACCACGTGATGACGCTCGACGGTTGCATTCCACGACATCCCTACAGTCCTTCCCGAGGCATTCTTCCCTCACGGACGTCATATCTGGTCGTGTCAGGAGTGGTAGCCTTGGGTTGCAGGCCAACTCTGGAGGCAGGGGCATACTGACCGATACCGTTCTGCCAATGGTGAGGAACCAGATCAACGGATTGCCAAGCGAAACTAAGACAATATAGTCGTTCCCCAAGGAGATTTCTATCGCCGTCGTGGGTACGCCTGGTTGTGGAAAGTCCACGTTCGTCTCGGAGGATGCCAGAGCTTATGGTGTCGAAGACTTCACCGTACTCTTCGCCATGTCTGGAAGTTCAATTTCTACACCCTTCCGATGTAAGCAATAAACGTGTTCGTTTGTTGATCTGATCCTCACATTTTTTCAGACACAAGGCGGCTTGACTGGGTAAAGCAAAGGGAGCCACCGAGTGTCTCGATCGTGATTCACGAATTGGACATAACAAGGCTGACTTCCCCTCCTCGCGTAGATGGTATATTTGTATGTTATGACAGCGGTGATGTATCGTCATTCATGCCTGTCTCCAACTTTCTCCGTGCGTTGAATATGATGCTCTTTGACTTTCTGCTCTAATTACTCACCATTCGCTTCAAGGGCTGATACGTCCGATAAAATGTTCTGTCATTGGTGTGGCTCTGAAGTCGGATCTCTCGGTGGCTGTCGATCCACAGACTTCGTTGAATTTATTCCAGCGGCATGATGTTGGCCTGGTTCAAGTGAATCATGTCGGAGACGAAGAAAAAATGAGGAAAGCATTCAAGTTTCTGTTGATGTCTATCCTTAGAGTACCCAGTAAGCGTTTGGACATCATTCCAAATATTCGTCATTAACCCGTGGATACAGATACTGACTTTCGAAACCCCGCATCACCAGAAACGTTGGTTTCCCCCTTCCCCTTTGAGAGTCGAGGGTCAACCTCGGCAACGCCTACTGCGTCTTCTTCTGTCCCGTCTGTCCGCACTACGTCGCAGGCCAGCTCTTTCCGACACTCACCAACGTCTACCCTCCCATCATCGCCTCCTCCGATGGCAACATCCCCTACACGTGCTCGCTCAACATCAGATTTGTTTTCGGAACACGAGAAAGCGAGATCTCGCAGTTCCAACGAGCGCAAACTATCAAATGCGCGTAGTGTTACCAGCCTCGTGGCGAGCAGCAACGTACAGTCACATTCCGTTTCATCTTCACATCCCGTACAGGGTGATGCACTCGAGGATGATGACCGCCCGAAAGAGAAAGAACCGTGAGTGTTCATCTTTTGTACATTGCTTTGAGCTGAGGCAGTTGCCAAAAAGTCGATCAGTCCAGTATGCTACTCTGGACGAGCTCCTCGACAAGCTCCTATTTCTTGCAGTCAGTGGGGATGGTCAGCTCCTGAAGATGATACAACTGTATTCCATCTGACGTTGATACCCAGACCCGACCTTCATTGCACATTTCTTGCTCACTTATCGGAGATTTGCTAGTCCTCGAAGTATCTTATTGGCGATGCAGAAGCGCATGCGACAACTGGACAATTCATTAGGTGATCCCATGTTTGCTAGCTATGCTCAGATGAGGTCAGTGAGTTGTGAGCTTGCCGTAAGTCAGCTGAGCCCCCCTGCAGGATTTGTCATCTACTTGAGAGTTGGATGCATACCTATCCCCAGGATTTTGCTGCACCTGGTGCGGCAGGCGCTTTAAATGCTTTGGTGAAATCCGTCATTGGGAAGACCTACCTTCTACACTACGGGTCCGACTTTCTCGCTTTCCAGGACCATCTGCCAAACATTATTGATTCCGATTCGGCATGGGCACACAAGGCTGACCACCTGCTCGACGATGCTGACGATCCCTACAGAATATCGGATGGCGAAGATGAATCGCTCGCAGTAACCACCGACTCGGCGTCGTCTAACCTGTCCTCTGTAGCACCCTCCCATGGGGATTCGACTGGGTCGAATTCAAGAGAACGTAAACAGAGCTTGCCTTTGAGTGCAAAGGCATTGATCATGCCCATCACCTCGCACCCAGCTGACGTGCCTGAGATATCACCGAAGCAACTCCTCAGGGAGTTGTATCGCCAGTCAATAGAGTTGCAGAACTATGATTGTTCCGAGATCGCCGAAGAGATTACTCGTGTCGAAGCGAAGCTGTTTATGGGAATAGAGGTATGCCGTTTCGCATGACACCCTTTGAACCATGTAACATTTGGTGTTAATCTGGCCATAAAGCCGAGACACTGGCTACGATACACGCTCATTCCTGGTCGCAAAGATCCCGAATCCGACTCTATTTCGCGGTTTAACGCTATTTCAAATCATCTTGCGGACTGGCAAGTTCGAGATGCATATCTTGTCCATACCTAACAATTCTACAGGGTTGTCTCTCTAATATTGTGTCACGACAAACCCAAAAATCGAGCGAGGCAAATTGAGAAATTCGTTGATATCGCACACAAGCTTCGTGCTCTAAACAACTACTCTGCCCTCCGTGCTTTCGTTGCTGGAATAAATAATTCGACTTTCCAAGGCGATGATACGATGGAGATATTCAAATCCAAAACACCGGATCACTACAAAAATCTTCTGTCATGGGACGTCCTACTCCAACACAGAGGTGCTCACCAAGCCTATCGGATGGCGCTGAAAAACACCAAAGGGGCATGCATCCCTGCTTTGTGCGTGGCTATATGAATGATTGTACCCGATTGAAAACAGATGCCTGGCAGGGAGGTACATATGTCGGATCTCATCCGTGCTCATGAAGGAAACCCAGATTTCAGCGCCAGTGAAACTCAGAAAATTCATTGGGGCAAATTCAACATGTTTGGGAGATTCATCCAAAGCACGACCCATTGTCAACTACAGTGTCAGACGACGTCCGATTACAACTTCCTTGAACGAGGAAAGATTAGGAATCTGGTATTTAACGAGTATGTGATGCCCGAGGAGGTTAGTATGCTTTGTCTTCGTTTGACATCCTCGAGCTAAGTAAGTTCTTCAGATGCAAGTCTCCAGAATGGCCCCAATTTCGGATTCAGATGTTGTTGATGAACCGTTCAGACCAAGTCTGCCTCGGTCGATTTCACGTGACGATGGTCACTTTTCAACACAGGTCGGAAGAGATACTGCACTCATTCGCAGATTATTTCAGTGGTGATGGCCCTCTACTTGTGCTCGGAAATTCGCTGTTGTATCACCAGTTCTTGGTTCTTTATTGTGTCGTTTAACGTCTAACCATCGGATACCCTGTTGCATATGTACTACCATCACTGACTGGGTTGTTTTACCTGCGTATTGTGTGATATATTATGCAGCCTCGAAACGGTCGCTTACCCTGTCGACGCCGACGTTGTTCGGGAATTAATTGTGCGGGTTACCGCCTTGTTTGTGGCCCATGCCCGGGTTACCAACGCCATTCCGAGAACAATTGACATGCCCACAACAAGCAACCTAATTCAGGCTACAACGCCCCGATAAAAGCTGCAGCTTTCACGATGGTCAAGCCATATTCTACGCCTCCCACCTTATCTTCCCTGCGGTACTGGTTTCGCGGTTAAATTTTGGAGCAGGACTCTTCTCGTTCATCAATTCTTGCCGATTCCATCTCGCCATGCTCGCAGACGTCTCGAAAGCGACTACTTTATACCTTACACCTGTCTTGATGCTAGCATCTTTATTCCTCATACTTTTTGCATACCTCGCGCCGGTGGCCATGCTACACAGCCAGGTGTCGCTCTTGACGGTAGTGCCATCCTCGGTGCTCACACAACCTGGGTCAAATCAAGTCGTGGATGGCCCAAGCATGTTTATAGGGTTGCTAGGTAAGTTCCAATGTTGGAGTGGATAAGCGGGGACTCAACAGCCATAGGGTCCTGTGCCAAGCCCAGCAATTCAGCAGCTCTAAGTTGCACATCACCTTCAATCTCCCCTGTCTACAGTAAGTGCCGTTCCGTCGTCTGTTGTTGCAAATGATTATGATCTTTGATGTGATAGACTCTTCGGTGTTTACCCCAAACACACCTAGTTCTGTATTGGCAGCACCGCCCACTGTCGCCCCAGCGTTCCTCGCAACATCACTGGCATTCTCCATCGTTTTCTTCGTCATGTTTACTGGGATCTCGTTTCGACATTTAATGGGCAAGGCGGGAAATGTTTGGGAAAACCCGATGGTGCAACGGACCTCTGCCTGGATTGGCATTAGCACTTTCCTTATTGGTATGTTTAGTACATCAGCACTCAAGCTCAACACTGAGAATCGACATTGTAGGTTTGGCATCTTTCCTTATTATTCGCATGTACTTTGGGAAGGCCGCGAGCGATTTCAACCAGAGCGTCCAAGGTCAGGGAGCAAACGGCCCACAACTCATTGCAAATACAAGTAATGCTTTCACGAGTGAGTCGTAACAGCATTTTTATCGGATCGGGCTAATATGCTTATTATCTGTGTTAGTGGTTTGGGTTGGTTACGCATTCTTTGCTGTACCAGTTGTCGTTTCCTTGGCGAAGCTACATGTTCTCGCAACGAAGTGAACTTTAAACAACTTGCGAACCAAACAATAGCGAATTTTGGACCTTGATTCGGACAATGTACTCATACTCACGACTTCACTAGTTCACTCCTTGTACGACTGTTATAATGCAGCATCATGCTTTCACGAAGCAAAATGTTGTCTATGCAACTACATGTGGTCACCGGACTTGATGCAATAAATACACCGCTTGATGCTTTGGTCGCCGCTTCAATGGTTTTCATTATTAACTGTGATCTCACACGGAAACAGCTGGGTGAGTTCCGCTTGTTCTGCTCTTGCCCGCGTGATGAGCGTTGTATAATCAACCACCACTGGCACCTCTTAGTCGACTTGATGCAGAGCTCTAGTAGCCTCTGCGTCACTGACATCAACGACTCTCTGATTCTGTTGCTCGTCGTCAAACCTGTCCATTCTGCATGCTAATTTCTCTTGGCCAGAATTTACACCTACGCCACCGGAATTCACTCGACTGTTTCACGTTCAATGAATCCCGTGATACTCCCCTGTGGGAATCAGGACATTCTCTCGCTCTCGCTCTTATCTCCCTGATACGCGTACGCAGACTGGAGTTCCCAGCCATTTTGTTCCATATATATTCCAATGATATGATACTCCCTATCGCTACCCACATCACCTTACAATGCCATCGTGGTCCGATCTTGCTACGGACAAGAAACATCGCCAGCAGAAGGCGATCCCCAAAGATTGGCTCATCACTCCTCCACCAGAAACGACGCTCAATGTGATTCAGATTCCTGAGACGTGCGGTCTATTGACACCAGAAGAGCTTTTGATCACGAACGAGGACGTCGATGCCTTGCTGAAGAAGCTTGCGAGTGGTGAATGGTCCGCCGTCGCTGTCACGACCGCATTCTACAAGCGAGCCATACTCGCTCAACAATTAGTAAAATTTCTGTGGTTGTAGTTTATCACCGTTGTTGACACGAACTAGGTGAATTGCTTGACCGAAATATTTGTGGAACGTGCGCTTGCTCGCGCCGCTGAATTGGACGAGGTGTTGAAGACGACTGGAAAAGTCGTCGGCCCACTTCACGGACTCCCTATATCCCTCAAGGACCAGTTATGCATCAAAGACTTGGAGACGACGATGGGCTATGTATCCTGGATCGGAAAATACGCAGAAAAGAACGCAGTCCTTGTCGACATTTTGGAAGAATGTGGAGCTGTTCCATTCGTAAGGACGAATGTACCACAGACACTGATGGTACGTCGGGATAGCCATTGGAACCACGGTGCTAATTCGAGTTATGATGCAGTGGCCTGAAACATTTAATAACATTTTCGGTAGGACAACGAATCCCCATAACCGTTCATTGACTTCAGGGGGTTCTTCTGGAGGAGAAGGGGCTCTGATTGCGTTGAAAGGTAGTCCAATAGGTGTCGGTTCCGACATTGGAGGGTGCGTGATCCTGAGACAGGAATTGACGAATTGTAAGTCGATCCCTCCCAGCTCCGTGCGGATTCCTTCTGCGTGCTGTGGCGTGTACGGGTTAAAGCCATCTTACGGTCGAGTTCCTTACGGTGGTGCTCTCAATTCCTTAGAAGGACAGGATTCCGTGCTGTCCGTTTTTGGACCTATCACCAACAGCATCTCAGGACTCAAAACGTTCATGGAAGCGGTAATAAGGGCGAAACCATGGCTCAAAGACCCATTGGCCGTGCGCAAGAAATGGGGTGAGGATGAGTACCTGCTCAAGGATCGTGGCGGTGGTCGCAAGCTTTGCTTCGCAATCATGTGGGATGATGGTGTTTGCGTGCCGCATCCTCCTATAAAGAGAGCACTCGAACACGTCCAAGCGACGCTCAAGAACGCTGGTCATAATGGTATGTTAACGTTCATGGAGACTCGTCATTTTTTCTGACATGGTGTACAGTTATCACGTGGTATCCGATCGAACACAAGAGCCTCGGTGATCTGACGGTATGTGATATTGACTTGCAGTTGCCGACAAGTGAGGCGAGCCACCGTTTCTTTTAAGAGAGAGATATGGGATGCTGGTGCCTTGGAAGATTTCGCAGTGACTGCCTCAGGGAGTGGAGAACCGATTATATCCACCATGCTTCCAGAAGGTAACGGGGCCACCGTCGCAGCCTTCCGTCCCAGGAAAGGCGGTCTCACTGCGTACCAGCTCTGGCAAGTTCAGAAAGAGCGAAAAGACCTTCGTGCCTTGTATCTGGAACATTGGAACAAGACTGTGATGAGCACGGGAACGGGGCGGCCAGTGGACGCCATTATCTGCCCTGCTGCTCCTTATGCAGCTCCCCCCCATGGGTATCTTAGGTTGGTGCTGCTAGCTTGGAATGTAATCATCTCGCCAATGAATGTGACCGTCAGGTATACCAACTATACCACAGTGTGGAATGCACTCGATTATACTGCATCGATTTTTCCGGTTACCACTGTCGATCCAGCCAAGGATGTCAAGCAATCTCGCGACAATTTTATCGGTGATTTCGACCGAGCAATTTACGAGATGTGTATGTCCTACTAGTGACTTCCGTGGCGCGTCACAGCTTGCTAACCGACTTGTTAGACCAACCCGAAGTGTTCCAAGATGCCCCCGTTTGCTTACAACTTGTAGGACGTACATTAGAGGAGGAGGGTGTCATCGCAATGACCGAGATTGTCGACGCTGCACTCAAGGCCGCTGAATGAACAACTAGTAGCAAGTAGGATTGCAGGTGTAATAAAACGAACAAGGATGCAATCAAAGTTTGGCCGCGGAGTGAATTGGCTGTGCTTCGTTCACAAAAATGCTCGCAGCACCCATCCCGCTACCCA
>JBBPLG010000414.1:708-22635 GCA_038089695.1 Xanthoconium separans | reverse complement strand
CTGAATGGATGGCAAAGAAGTCCTCTGAAGCATCCTCACCAGCAACGAGGATGATGGAATCTCCACCTCCGGGATGCTCATTCAAGAAGGGCGTTCCGTCGTACACCTCTCCATTGATAACAAACCACGGCTGCTCGCGATCCTGCTTCTTCACTTCTTCTAACGTAATTTTCCTCGTGACACCTGGTTTCGTCAATGGTATTTCCTCTATTTTTGGCTCAGGGTCAGGTGAATTCTCTGCTAACGTATTTTGTCCAAAGACTGGTCTTGTGATGTCATACCCTGACGTTTTCATTCGCTGTGGTGGGTAAGTTATGGTGCAATCAACTTACTGCATTGATTACACACCTCCATCCAGCCGCCAGAAGCTCCAGCACGAGTCGGATGCTCGAAGTGCAACACAACCTGATCATCTTCTTCGGTCTTGTTTACGGCAACCCTAAACCACCTATCGAAGAAGTGTCACAGTTAATTCACCTATTCGGGGCGCGTACGCACCAGTTGTTCATCATGCCGAGCACGTGCCAATACCTACCGACGGTGAGTACTGATAGAACTCGGGAATATTAGTCTCTTACATGTCCCGTGGTTGTATCGCGCTTCCTTCGTCGGATGCACGGACCATCAGTGCATCACACTCTCGTAGCTTGCTGTATTTGACATCAAAACTCCAGAAGCACCAACAGCTGAAATTGTACGTAAGATTTTGCCAACGTATTGCGCGGTCGTAGCTCACAATGTAGTGTCTCTTTCCATCAAGTCGAGAGTCCCATAGACAGGGTCCATGTGGCATATTTCACGGAATCGATCCTCGGGGTATTCGCTACACGATGGGTAAGACGCGCAATCATAACGAAGATGGACCCTCACATGGCTGCCAAATTCCACGTTGTACCTTCATCTAGTGAGATTTCTACACGTGTCACCCGTCGACCACCACCACCATATGCATACCCGCGGATGGTATAGACATCGTCCGATTCCAAACATTTGCTTACAATCAGTTTCTCGTCATGGTCAGGTTTCGCAATTGCGCTATTCACATTTAGCTCCCTGCGCGATAGTCAGGTTCAAGCACATTGCCACCATGATAACTACTCACGTAATGATATATCTGCCGTCACATTCGTAAGTTACCTTATCATGAGAAGGAATGTCACTGACCGGGGGTCATACCACCAATGCCTTTCAGCACGTGCCTGATCTGGCATCACTTGACTCGGCAAAAGCTTGTTATCCTTATGGTAAATCATTGAGCATGCGACGTTCGGTCATGGAAGACACGCTCTCACCCAAAAGTGTAACTGTAATATCTCTCAGCGAAGACTGACCATTAAAAGGTATTCACACATACGTGGTGCTGGCTCTCACGATCGCTAATCTCAATTCGCTTTAGCCACTTGAATATATACGTTGAGTCCCGTCAATCATTGATAAAGTGTGGTCGTAAAAATAGTGCACAGTACCTTGACGGATCGACCTCCAATTTGCCCCGGAACGACCAGCCTCACAGGAAAACCATGATCGGGTTCCAGAGGTAAGCCATTCATGGCCCACGCTGAAATATGTCCCTAAGTTTCAATTGATGATGATGGGTGCAGAATCGTTTACCTATGAGCATACCCCGCTCCTTATTCGTAGCCCACGATAATCGTTGCGAGGTCCCATAAGGACCGTTGGGAAGGTTGTCTGCACCTTCGAAAATGACGTATTTCGCTTGGGCACGCTTGGGTCTCACATATGCCAAGACATCTGCCAAATATACTCCGGTCCAGAGGGCGGTGGATACTGGAACGGAAATCGTTCAGTATATGTGGTGCAACTTGGTCATTCAACCCTTACCTCCAGCTGCTCCCCAGCTGAAACCGAGGGTCTTCCGGACCACGTTTTGTTCCTTCCTCCGGTTCCCAGCGCAAACAAAAGTGACCGGTAACGTCACGATAGGGAAGAGTTGACTCAATTGCTGGATCGTGAGGGTGACTGGGCGTTGTACCAAACCGTGAATTCTCACAGTCCGGTCTCTCGCGATGTCCTCAGTAACATGGGGAACAGCGCCGTGGTTGCGAACAAAGTGAAGGTGAGCCGGTGTCAGGAAACCCTGTGGCACAATGGCATTTACTGAGAGGCGCGTGTAGATACGTTCGATATGCTCACTGCTTCGAAGAGCGAGGAAAGCTTTGCCTCGCTATTGAAGGGGTGCTTTCCTGTCAACCGAATGAGGTCAGGGTTCTGTAGTGGTGATGTGAGTGAGCGCTCATGGCTAGTCAGGGCAACGTACCCTCCTGATCCAGTTATCAGGTGTTTCACGGTCCTGAAGAGTCAGTTAGCCTGATTGTCGTGCCCACAGTATATGATATCCTTCACCGCTTCTGCTACACTGGTCAGCATTGCGTTGTCCGGTAGCTGGGGTAAAGATTTGGGGAGTTGTGGCCCATTTCTCGCTGGATCAACAAGAGACGCCGGTAAGAATGGGGACAAGAATAAGCCTTCACTCTCTGGCGTCCACGGTTCCGGGTTGGGTGAAGCGTACGGAGAGGTGAAGGGGGTCAACAAGGACGCTTCGTATGGCGAATAAATGCCCTCTGTCACCACAGACAGTTCGGAGATGAGCTCAAGTTCCTCCATCGCCATCGTTCGACGAGTTGGATGTGATGACCGAGTTGCAAATGGAGGATTTTTCGATCACGCTGCGTTTCTGCTACATTACATATCAAGTAGACAAGATCGAAGTCCACGTTCATTTTGTCGTGTGGGTGTCTGGGGTTCCGTCCAGGGGGTGTAGGTTACGTGCAAATAATTGGCGCGTTGTCCGCGCGGGGTAATCGTGCTGGCTTCGGTGTCCTACTTGACAACCCGATGTCTCGACCCCAGAAGGACAGGGACGATGAGTCTAGGCGAGGAACACCCTAACAAAGGAAGATGAAAAAAACGCGTTGAACGCGTCTGGTTGGACGATAAGCTCTTAAGCTTGGCTTACTATATACGGAGAAAGATAATTCTCGCAAACGCGGTTGGACGATAGAGCTCGGCCGACATGATGAGTAGCGCTGCCAACGACCCTGACAGCTCCAATTCTTTTTGCACACGACCGTTCTAGCAAGGTGATATACACAAACATGTATACATGCATACGCCTCGTCTTATCTCGTTTTCATGGGAAGACACACGACATACAGCGACCGAAGTATGGCAGAAGCTTGACCACACAACTTTATCAAACCCTTGGCACACGAATGATGGATATCAAAAGGTTGATGCCCTGAGTATCACCCTGAGATGAGCAAACCATCATGATGTGAATAAAGCAATCTTGGACGCACGATCGCGATGATTCCAGAAATCCAGAACGCCTTGCCAAGAGGAACCGGTTGGAACCGAAAAACCATTGCATATACAATGCCTCCGAAGTTGCCCATACCTCCGACGAGGCCGCTCTGTGCCTCGTTTAATATCAAGTGCATGGTGCGTACGACTGAGATCTCACCATAAAGCCATTGGAACCTTGTAAATGACCGTGAGTCGAAAAATCTACCTGTGAGTGGAATCCTACTCACAAGGATTGCAGTGGGGTACGAGGGAAAAGTTGACGCCATTCGCAGCCTCGTTGGCGACAGCAATGATGATCAACAACACGAGGACTATAGTCACTATGACCATGTTAGTATATTGAAACGAAATAGGACAGTATACTTACAAGAGGGATGTTCGTGGTTGTCAACGTATATGCCTAGACCAAGAGATAAGAGGCCCTGCGCAACGCCGAAGAATATCATCAGCCATTTCTTCCCAGGAACTCGCCACCTCCTGTACGCCAGGTCCCCCAAGTATCCGCCTGCCATCAAAGTTCAAAAAAATTGTGATAACATTGGAGGAAAAAAAATTATCACCTGCGGGGCGAGTAAAGATGTTCAGCATTCCATAGATAGCTGCGATCTGTGCCGGAGGTCAGGACCGGAATGAAGGCTGTGCCAAGACACTGACGTATCCCGCCTTGGTTTGGCCAAACGTCTTCGACTTGTAGAGCGAAAGAAGAACGTTCGCCAGGTTGGCATCAATAGCAAGTTCGTAACCGAATGTCGTGAAGTACGCTAGCGCAGGAAGCCAGGTAAGGGGTGAAGAGATGACCTTGAATGCGAGCTCCAGCGTGAGCGGCTCGTTGATTGCAAGATCGAGCTCGGAAACCAGGTCTACCAAAGAACGTTATGTAACTCGATAGCTTGCTCTTCGTGAACAAAACAATTACGCACTCGTATCGTCAACTGGCGCGACGGTGACTTTGATGCCCGCGAGACCGCCTTTCTTCTCAGGATCGTCCTTTGAAGGAGACATTTCCCTTTCATATTCGGGGACTTGGTCTGATTTAGGAACGTCACCCCCGTGCGCGATCGCGTTGTGCCTGTCGCTCCATTTTCCTGCTGGGTGGTCCGTCCCGAATACCAAGACGGCGAGCGCAACAAGGAGTAAGAACGGGACCGGGACAATAGCAAATGAAGCACGCCAAGCGACTTTTGAGGCGAGCCCAGACGAAAGCAAACCATTGTATAACGCAATCATGACGGCAAACGTGACTCCTCCGCCTGCGTTACCCCAGCCCGCTGCTAGGGCGTTGGCTATAAACGCATCAATTAGCCAGACGACAAGTATATCTGGAGACCAATTACCCGTTCCGACCACATTTTTGTCGAAAAACACGGTAGTCCAAGCCTGACATGCCACGAAAGTTCCACCCAAAATACCGATGAAGAAGCGGATCAAGTAGAGTCCGATGGCAGTGTGCGCAGTTCCAGCCAACCCCGAGGGAATCGCACCAAGAACCAGTAATCCAACCATGACTTTACGCGGGCCATACCCTGGAGTAAAGGTAAGGAATGTAGCCAACGTATATGAGGCCGTACGAACGATCAACTAGAGGACCAGCGACTACGCGGACGATAAGCGTGGCACAAAGTGCGACCACGTTAGAATTTCCTGCCAAATAATGAGTATACTCGGGTGTCTGTTGTCATACTGCACCTACCGATCTGGGCTGAGTTCAACTCGAGATCTTTTTTGATTGCCTCCGGGATCAGCGGGGAAAATGCGAACCACGATAAACTGAATGCCAATATCAAGTTATGCACGTGCCACATCATAAATGGTTCAAGAACTTACAAAGCCGAGAAAAATCCCAGCCAAGAGCTGCAGGTAACGTCAATCAACCGTAGAAGCAGCACAGAGAAGACATACAGGTGGAAGTTGATCGAATACTGGTTGCGAAGGGAAAACAA
The DNA here is from genome assembly GCA_038089695.1 of Xanthoconium separans. Classification (NCBI taxonomy): domain Eukaryota; kingdom Fungi; phylum Basidiomycota; class Agaricomycetes; order Boletales; family Boletaceae; genus Xanthoconium; species Xanthoconium separans. The sequence goes on along the minus strand of JBBPLG010000414.1, from coordinate 17,368 downwards.
AGGTAGAGACGTGCACTTCAGGTTGGTCGGGTTAATCACAACCTCCCAGAGGTTGACATCTCGCCAGAAACTTGATGCAGTCATGATAGATCAGCTGTCGCGAGTGCCTTGTCTTCCTGTCCTCGGGGCCTTCTTATTCTCTTTCTCAGAGGCGAAAATATTTTTGGCGTCCCAACTAGATGAATATCGGACCCCTGTTTCGGGATGTAGTAACCTCTAGATTTGTCAAAGATAAGGACCCTGTCTTGCGCTGAAAGTGTGTTGGGACGGTGATATATGATAAGGAGAGTTGAGCGATAAGACGAAAAATTACTGTCCATACCTGGAAAGCTCCGGAAGCCGACCACGAAGCTGCCCATTTCCTCATTATCTCCCGAAGACCACGCGATGGATGTGTCGCAGATTCGCGAAACCACAGTCCCGCACCACACCGCCACCAACCTTTCTCGCCCTGGGACACCCCGTTGCCAACGCAGACGAAAGGCAGCACGCGCCGATCAACCAGTCAATAAGCGAGCATCGAGTTGCAAACGATGGATGTAGTGATGCAGATTCAATGCATATACTTTGCTTCATTTGAGCCAGGAACGAGTCTCGCAAGTCGCGATCGACCTGTCGAATCTGAAACGTGAAAAGGAACAATCTTTTCTTACCAGCATTCGGCGGTAATCGGCGTCACATACCTGAGGTGGTTTGATCAACGAGGCTCAAACTTGGAAACTTGAACGTTCCCCGACCCATTAGACCAACTGGGGTAAAGCGAGGGAAGGAGGAGCAGACTCATCAGTGCAACGGTATCCAGTCACACGACCGACGCCATCGCCCATAGGTGGCTTAATCAATCTACGAAACAAAGATTACTTCCAGCACCTTGGCGTGGAGTGATGGTAGTTGCCAAGTTTAGCGTAGTGCAAGCAGGAGTCAGTGTGACGTGGGAACATCAAGGCGGGGTGTTCGGGGTCTTTGCATCCGTATTTCACCTCAGTTTGGAAGGTGAGCAAGAATCATAACATATGCGAGTCGTTATCTTGCCCAGGCCTGTGAAAAGTGTCAGTCGGAGATAACGTTCCACTGTTGGTATCAGACAAAGTCAGGAACTATGGGAAAGAAACGAGGGGGTGGCAATCGCTCCACGGACCAAGCAACTTCAAGGTCGAAGATAACGAGAGCGCAGCGTCCGTTAAGCTGTGGATTGGACAAGAGCTGCGCCCTCAGCAACTCATTCTTTCTCCCACTCTCTCGCTGTTGGTTGAAGAAAAATGTCAGCTGCAAGTGAGGCGAAGAGTACTGTGGTGAACGAAGCACCTGGCCACGGTCCATCCAATGGGACGGGGGTTCCGCCGAACCCAGCGCGCAAGACGATCCTCGTAGTTGGACTTGGAATGGTGGGGATTGGTGAGCATGCAGATCAGAACCACCGGTGTTCTCTATTTATGTCGCTCCCGGCATCAAGCCTTTATCGAAAAGATGCTCAATCTAGATGAAACCAAGCGTTATCGTCTGCTCACCTGCGGAGAAGGTGGGCTTACGCGTGTTACTCTTATCTCGAGATACGACGGCTTCGCTCACATGTCATATCGCAGAGGCACACTTGGCTTATAATAGAGTGGCCCTTACAGATTATTTTCAACACCGGTCTGTAGAGAAGCTTTATCTTAACCAGGGTGAGTGCTTATCGAAAGCCGTGTACCGACCTTCTCATCACCCAAAAGTGGAATGGTATGCCGAACAGGATCCTGAGCGTTTTACCTTCTATACCGGTGAACAAGTCACTTCGCTGGATGCCGCCGCACATTTGGTTACCACCAACCAAGGTCGCGTGATCAGCTACGATTATTGTGTTCTTGCTACTGGTTCAGAGAGCACACTTCCACCTTATCTTCCCCCGGAACGCTTGACGGGAATTAAAGGCATATTTGTTTATCGCAATATCGCGGACCTCGAGAAGATATTGAGTTATTCTCAAGAAGAGCATGTCAAGGGCGGCCGCGTTGGTGATATTTCGATGACACACTAACTCCTGCTAACGTAATTTTGGCAGGTGGTGGTGATTGGTGGGGGCTTACTCGGCCTAGAAGCTGCGAAGGCTGTCTTTGATCTGTACGTCCATCAGTCTTGCAGTCGACGCACTTTCGAGAGCCGTTATCTATTCCAGGGAAACTGTAGGAAAGGTTGCAATCATCAATCGTCAAGCATATCCGCTATCTCGTCAACTCGATGACGAAGGTGGCGAAATTGTCTTGCGTCGTATCGAGGCGATGGGTGTGGAAGTCCTCACGAAAAGATCCGTCAAAGACGTGGTGACCACACCAGAGGGTCTCTTGAGTGGCCTCGCCTTGTCGGATGACACACAACTTGACGCTCAAATGGTCATTTACGCGATCGGAATTACTCCTCGCGATGATTTAGCGAGGAACGCCGGTTTGACTTGCAAGGACAAAGGGGGAATCGTTGTCGACGATTTTCTCAAAGCCAGCGCCCCAGACGTCTATGCTATTGGCGAGTGTGCCTCCTGGCGAGAAAATACTTTCGGCCTTATTGGTCCAGGAGGTGATTGTAGTGTTATCACTGGGGTTGCGACATGCTCATGCGTTGCAGTTGAAATGGCCGACATCCTAACCTTCAATCTCACTCAAGTAGAGACCAAGCTCGGTGGCTTTAAGCCCAGACAGATGGTATGTCATTCATTGCATGGAGCGTGGCATTCATTTGACGGAATGTTCCGTTAGAACATGCCTGATTTGTCCACAAAGCTAAAACTGATGGGTGTTGACGTCTGTCCTATACCGTCCATCGATCGACGAGTTGGTCTAACTTTAAGCTACAGGTTGCTTCTTTTGGTGATTACTTTGCGGACAAGCAGAGCCATCGAGGGAAAACGCAGCACGGGAAAGTCGAAGCTATTCCTGGAGAAAGACCGTCGCGTGCCACATCCAGCCATACCAATGGGAAACCTGTTTGGGAGATAAAAATCGACGCAGCCAATCCAGCGACTCCGATACACCCTAAGAAAAAAGCTTCGACTACTGATATAGAATGTCTGACCTACAGGGACCCGTTTTCTTTCGTATACAAGAAGTAAGCCCTTGCAAAGGAGTGTTGCCAATGAGCTCAATCTTTGACGGTTAGATACATCTTTTCCGCGGATGGCAAGCAGCTCCTTGGTGGAATGATGGTTGGAGATACCTCTGACTACGTCAAGCTCGTCAGCTTGGTGAAAAAGAAGGTGGGAATAATGATATGTAACCGAGCCTCTTTCTCAATGACGACATAGAAAGCCATCGAGGTGCCGCCGTCTCAGTTCATCGTCGGGTCTGGAAATAAGGGTGAGGACGATGGTGCAGACCTCGACGACGACACTCAGGTTTGCAGTTGCCACGTATGTTTATCTTTCATGGTTATTGGGGCACCGGTGCTCATCTAATCGCTCTCAGAATGTGGCGAAGGGTGATATTGCGGCATGTGTCAAATCCGGTGTAGCCGACATAGGCGACCTGAAAGCCAAGACGAAGGTCGGGACTGGTTGTGGCGGTTGCATGCCCCTTGTCACCAATATCTTCAAAGTTTGTGATCCTCGCCTTGTCTATTATACGAGGATCGACCACCTCTTCTAGGCTGAGATGAAGAAGGCTGGTCATGCGATATCCAACAACCTTTGTATACACTTTGCCATGACACGGCAGGAACTCTTTACTATCATCAAGTGAGTCAATCATTATTCTCTTATCGCGCCAGTGGTGATCTCGATCCATGCAGGTTACGAAAGCTCAAAACGTTCTCCGAGGTCATGGAGTCTGCAGGAGTCAAGAATGACTCCGTCGGTTGTGAGTTGTGTAGACCCACAGTTGGTACGTGCCTCTGTACGTTTGTTCTTTTTCTCCCCCACGCTTATTCCCCTCCTACAGCTTCCATTCTTTCATCGCTCTACAACGAGCTCATCATGACACCATCTCATCATGCAAATCAGGACACTAACGATAAGTAGGTTTACCGTCTCCCTTCCTTGGAAATATGTTGAATCAGATATAGGTACCTTGCAAACATCCAACGGGATGGTGAGTAACGTGGCACATTGTTTTCTGCATCCACCGAAACTAAATGGCATGTTATCAGGGACCTTCTCCGTTGTCCCACGAGTTGCCGGAGGCGAGGTAAGCTTGGTCACCGATACTAATCGTTCCAGGGTCGACTCAAATTGCACAGATAACGCCAGACAAATTGATCGTGCTCGGACAAGTTGCAAAGAAATGTAAGTGCTTGGACGTAACGCTCACTCTGTCTCTAACCTTCTACATAGACAATTTGTACACGAAGATCACTGGCGGGTATGGTTATCTGTCAAAGGACTTTGGTTTAATCGCCACAGACAAAGGATGGAACAGTAAGGCGTTTTTTTTTCGTGTACTCTCACGCGCACTCACTTTGCCTGCAGTCTTTTTGGCCGGAAATGGCGGTACCAATCCTCGACACGGTACCCTCTTTGCCAAGGATGTCCCACCGTCCAAAGTTGTACGCATTCTCGACCGATTCCTCATGTATTACATCCACACGGCGGACAAGCTCATGCGCACTGCTCGATGGGTCGAACAATTTGAGGGAGGTATCGAGGTCGGTTGAGTCAGTTTGTATCTTTCGAAACCCGATTCACCTCGTTCGTTCCCTGCAGAGACTCAAGAAAATCTTATTGGACGACGAGCTTGGTATCTGCGACGAGCTCGAGAAAGAGATGGAGTCATTAGTGGGGACATACCATGATGAATGGAGTGTTGTTGTAAAAGACCCGGTCAGAAGGCGGCAATTCCGTCAGTTCGTCAACACGGTAAGCCGCCTAGCATGTATACATGCTGCTTCTGCTGACGTGTAGTTGAGAACGAGGGCCAACCCAACGTGGAACCAATCAAAGAACGAGGACAAAAGCGTCCAGCGGACTGGCCGAAGCAGTTTCCTCCCGCCAAAATCCAGATATCCGCTCTCCCAACGCCGAAATCCGAATGGAAATGGCGCAAGTTGGCTACAATTCGTGACTTGGATATTTCTACTTGCACCACGTGAGTATTTTTAACGGCATGATCGTCCTATGCCCAACGGTTATCTAGGTCCGTCGCCGTCAAGTATGGAGACTCTCAGTTGGCCCTTTTCCACGTTCCTGGGAAAGGCCTCTTTGCTATCCAGCAGGTAAATGAAATAACTCGAGCGCTCGATTTCTCTCTGAGATTGCCATTCAGATGTGTCCCCACAAACGAGCTTTCGTGCTCGACCATGGTATTGTCGGTGATGATATGAGCGGCAACCTTTACGTTTCTTGTACGTCCATCGTCGGTCTTCCCTGACAAGATTCGCCGACTGACTTGGTCGTGCGTCTAAATAGGTCCACTTCATAAACGGAACTTCCGGCTCACCGACGGAGCCTGTCTAAACGACACGGATTATGCGATCATCTCGTTCGACATCAAGCAAGAAGGCGACGACCTGCTCGTGCTTCTCCCCGAGTGCGCGGAACTGGACGCTGTCATCGGCACGAGTAAATGGATGGTCAAGCAGGCGACGGCGGAAGTCGTCACGCGTGGTGGGGGGGTAGGTATCGAGATTGCGACCGTTGATGCTACTGGGAGCGTGGCCGGAGGATGTGGCGATGGGACGAGTGGTGTTTGTGGTGGTCATTCTGCGCTCGAGTGGTGATCGGGCTGGCAAGGTTGGATGTCTCTGTGCTTGTGCCTTTGTTCGTGTATTTGATGTGTATCATGGATCTGTCAAGTAAGTAAGAATGGATGGAAAGGACAAAGTGACCGTGCCGAGTGACAGGGGTTCGATTTACATCCACCTGGCTATCAAGTACTCACCAATAGACGGTCGGAAACCCGGACTTCCCCATACTATAAGAGTGTCGAAAGCAAGGGTGTACGCGACCTTTGGCAAGAAGCCTATAAAACGTGTCTCCAATATGAAGCTCGTCGAATCGCAGGTGGACTAGTCCATGCGCTCCCGCGTGCTCGGCTATCTGATACGAGAAACCCCTTGCGAAGAGTCGCGTGGTACGTTAAGAGATCAATGCTTGCGACGGTCCTCCTCTAATGTTGCTACATCGTGCAAGATCATAACGGCTCGAAATAATGTCAGCCCTGACAGTGAACACGTAAAAATGAACCCGGCGTCGTGTTGCAGAGACAATATCGATCGATAGGGCCTTGATCTCGTGCTCCGCGGCAACGCGGCTAGCTCTCCATTGGGTTACCGATACCATGGAATAAAAGCCCGTTCAAGTCGAACGGCTGTTGCCCATCGCACGGCCTTGAGAATCGAGATCTCCGAGACGTCTGACATTTGAATCTGCAGATGCCAATGTTGCCAAGACTCGCTCGCAACTTCAACGAAGCGATAAACGATCCGTTTTGTCATGCTGGTTGGGTTCGTTCCACATGACGGGTTCCGTGTTTGCCATGAGGCAATGGTGGACCGGATGATCCCGATCAATGGGCGCAACCTTGACCGTTGCTCGTCGCCAGGCCGTGCACATGTGGTGTTTCATTTGCTCTTACCTCCATGGCCATGGGTAGCATCGCCCATTCGACGTACTCTAATCAAACCCTCCAATCTCCACATTCCGCAAGTATACTATCCACTCTTGTCACTCCATCCTCTGACGATCGTGCATGTTCACCACAGGGCTCTAAACCGTACGTCGTCGTGATCTTTGGTCGCACCGGCGTCGGCGTCAGCTCGCTCGTCAACCTCATCCTCGGATACCACGTCAGCGACGCCCACCCAAACGCCAACACGCGACGCCCCAAGTCCCACTTTTCGCTTCACGCGTCCGTGACGCTTCCGAGCGCCGACACCGCGCTGAGCTTGTATGAGGTGTCCGGATTTTGCGGGGAACCCGCCTCGGACGAGCGACTGCTCGAGACGATCCGCGATATCGACCGAAAACAGGGCGACGATTTGGTCGTGTATTGTCTTCGGAAGCAAAAGGCGACGGTCATGCCCGAGGTCGTACGGCGTGTGCGGAGGGACGTGGGCGGGGGAGACGTCCCGATGATCGCTGTCGTGACTGAGCTGGAGCGGTTCGAGCAAGATGATATGGACGACTGGTGGTATGCCCCGATCGACGACGGTGGGCATACGAACGGGACGTGGATCGAGGCGACGTGTTTTGGGAGCGGGGGTGGGTTTGATGCGCATGCGTGCGTGACGACGTTGCCGCGGAAGGAAGTCGATCTTGTGGAGAGGCTGCGGAAGCGACGTGAGCGCTCGGAGGATCAGATTCGGTCGTTGATTTTGGACAAGTGTTGTGGACGGAAGAGACGAGGTGAGTCGTGACGAACGTCGTACTTAGTAGAGGTTGACGCGTTGATGACGATGTCGTTCCGTTGGTAGCGGCAGATCTACCCGACGCCCATTCAGCATGCCGCTGTTTATCATTCTTGTTTACTCGCGTTTGAATTGGGTACCCACGCCGGCTTCTTGTTTCTTGTCATGGACTACATCGATGAAGGTACCTAGTCGAGCTATGTTTACACAGACTGTAATACAAAAGGCTTGGGGGAAAAAGGTGACGTTAAGCATTGTCGGAACGCGGGATGAGATGAAGATGTCAAGAGCATGTAGAATACAACGTGGCGCCACGGACCACGAGTCCAATGGCAGAACAACATGTGTACGAGTCTGCATTCAGCAGATTTGGGGGATGAGCTCAAATGTAGACTGAAGAATAGGAACGACCGACCTAAGATTTACTAGAACCCGGTGATCTATCGTAGACCCTGTGAGCAGACAAATGCTGAATAATGAGACCGTGCAAAAGTCTCGTGGATTCCTCCTTCTTTCGTCTTGTCAAGCAGATGTGGTCTGTCACAACACCAAGGCTAGGAAAGTGTTTTCTATTCTCCTCCCACCATCCAGGATCCGGCTTCGGTGCGATATGATTGATGACGACGAGAACGGGAACGTTTCCATTATCATGTTTCCTCCACTTGTGCTGCAAGTACTCTGCGGTCGCTTTGACTTGCGCCGGAAAGTCTTCCATGCAGATGATAGCGAGACTGATAGGAACGCGCGGAAATTCGAGAGGGGATTTGGCGTTGTATTCGAAGCCTGGAATGTCGTAGAGCGTGATCGGGACGACCTTGGTGCCGTCTACGAGTTGGATGCGATACGAGGCCATCTTTTTGGTGCAGCGGGTCATGTCGTTCGAGACGCGGGCGACGTCCTTGCCTGCGATCAGGTTGACGACGGAGCTGACGCCGCCTCCCATGGGGCCGAGTACCATGATGTTGGGCAGGCTTGGATCGTGTGGCACTGTGGGCGGGGAATCGTCGTCGTCTTTTAGCGCTGACTACAAGGATTTTTTTTAGCGATGCGTTCGAGGGCGTTGTTGTTTCCATACATATACGAACCTGTCTTTTTAAACACATGTTGAGCTATAGTCTCTAGATGTGGGTTGGGAACCGGGAACCGTTGAGCTTGAACGGTGGTGATGCGTAGGGTTCCGATGGTGCTGCGGCATGCTGGGCGAGAACGACGCTCGTGGATTTCATAAAGAGCACAAAAGGCTATCGGTTCTCCACTGATAATTGGGTCGTGCAAACACCGAATTCATGGCCTGGGATGTTGCTTTTGAGTTGTCATTTATACAGGCAAGCAAGTGAAATGACCTTGGCTTGGGGGTCGTTCCAGACTTTGATCCGAGCTGTGTGGAACCTCAAAAAGGTCGGGTTGTCAAGTCAACACACAGACTGTTGTCTTGATCAGATGCTCACGACTTGTTCCATACTTAACTTCCACGACCAAGACGAGTCTCATGACCAGGTGGGTGACATATGGTAGTAGTAGCCTCGCCGAGGTTTTGCCAGTGGTCAAATGGCGTATTACATACTCAGCTTCGACCCGAGACAAGTTCCGGTCCACGTCAAGGCTCTTGTTCCGCTTCCGACCAGCACTGTTCTTGATTAACTTGCATCATGTATGCTCACGTCCGGGCTCGCGATACTGCATCTATACGACGGCTGCTGGACCGAATAAGCCCAGTGACTCCCATGGGCAAGGTGGTCGTCCTCAGGCGGCATTATCACGACGACTCGTACGGTTTTCGGAGGGCACGCGAGTTCACGATGCCAGATTGTACGTTTCCATGTCCATCTCTATCCATCGCTCACGCCTGGCACTAGATACACCCGAACAATTGGCCAACCGAGTAAAGAATGCCCCGTTGCTGCGTTATGCTGACGCGCTTCGCACCCACGGGCACCGCGCTGCGTCCATCGACCCTCTCGACATTCTCCGACGTGAACGCGTCGCAGCACTCGATCCTGCTCGCTATGGCCTATCCGACGCTTCTGCTACTTACGATGTCGATGGTATTCTGTGGACCGGCTGCCACGAAAAGGGCCAGCGTTGGACTCGCGACCTGATCACTACCCTCCTCAACGCTGTCTACGTGGGACGCATCGCATACGAGTACATGGACCTCCCCAGCAAGACCGAACGCCTCTGGTTCGCGCACCTCCTCGAGTACGACGCTGCCCACGTCGTCCACCTCGCGGCGCCCGACCACCAGCGGAGGACGCACGAGCTCCTCGCACGCTCCGAAGTGCTTGACACGTTTTTGCAGGCAAAGTTCCCGAACCTGAAGCGATATGGTTTGGAGGGTGGTGAATCCATGCTGCCTGCCCTCGACGCGTTGTTCGCTGCTGCTGCAGAGGGTGCGTGTTTGTGATTTCGCTTCGCCGTTTGGCACCGCTAATACGCCTCGTGTAATGTTAGCCGACATGACGCATATTATCCTTGCCATGCCCCATCGTGGACGGCTCAACTTGCTCACTGGTCTGTTGGAGTACGACCACGCTGCACTCTTTCACAAGATCAAAGGTGGAGCAGAAGCGTGTGTCGACGACGGTGCAATCTCGGGCGACGTTCTCAGTCACTTGGGTGTGTATATATGCGTTCTATTTCGTGTTCCCATACTAAACAAGTCTCGTCTCAGCGGCTTCTCCCACGTTGAACTATGGTGGAAAAGAAATAAAGGTATCTCTTCTGCCAAATCCGTCGCATTTGGGTGTGTCGTCTCACTTGCGCTCTTTCTGGACTTGATCTTATATTATGTCTTTCCCTCTTTAGAGGCTGTAAATCCTGTTGCGCTGGGTAAGGCGCGTGCTAAGCAGTACAGCCTCCTCAAGTCCCTTGAGAAGGGCGGCGCTGGTGCAGAGGGATGTATGCTCGGCGACAAGGTCCGTTGTGACGTGTGTTGTGTTTGAGCAAGCATATATCGAGCGATCTTGACGTGCGCAGGTTATGTGCGTACAACTCCATGGAGACGCAAGTTTCACCGGGCAAGGTGTGATCATGGAGACGCTCGGCTTGAGTACTTTTGATTCCTCTCATGATGCGCGTGTTTCTGACCCCCTACCCTGTAGGTAATTTACCCCATTATACCAGCGGAGGAAGCGTACATATCGTTGTTGAGTGCGTGCCAGTCTGAGTTTTACTCTTTGAATTCACCTCAACTATGAATACATAGCAACAAGTGCGTACAACCCTCCTCTCTCCATCTCCTCCTGACGACCTGTTTCCAGCATCGGGTACACGACACCTGCGTCTGCCGCGCGGTCCTCACTGTACTGCTCGGATGTCGCAAAGATGATCAATTGCCCTGTCCTGCATGTCAACGGTGATTACCCTGAAGGTACTCTCTGTTCTCCAGCCCCACAGTTCGTTATACTAATGTCGCTCTTGTAGATGTTTCTCGCGCTATTGAGATCGCATTCAAGTATCGGAATCACTTTCGGAAAGATATCGTCATAGATCTGATGGTGTACCGCCGCTGGTAATCATCTTCTTTGATGGCGTTCCTGTATAATGAACCCCGATCTTCAGGGGTCATAACGAATTGGACGAACCTGCGTACACCCAGCCAATCATGTATCAAAAGATCCGGTCGAGGCAGAGCGTACCTCAGCTCTACGAGGGCAAACTCGTGGTGCGTGTTGTGGTCGCTTTGAGCGTGTCTGTACAGTTTCTTATTGATCGTGCTATGGCGGTGGCTGCTAATTAGTCCGATGGCGTCATTTCTGAAGATGACGCATCCTCGGTCCGGAGTTCTTACAAGGCGATGCTCAATGACGCTCTCTCAGCCTCGGCAACGTATTCGCCTCCTTTGGTCAAGCTTGATAACCAATGGAAGTCTACCGTCATCGATGGAAAGGAGATACCCATGGTGTGGCCGGGATCGAAAGAAGCAAAGACATTTGATACTGGGGTACCAACCGACATGCTGCTAAAGGCCGGAAGGGCAAGTGTCGAGGTTCCGACCGGATTCGTATGTACCATTGTCTCCGCTTTTGGCAACCCGTGACAGTGATTTTGGTCGCTTGCAGGAGATTCATCCTCGTCTGCAGCGGCACGTCAAGAGTCGACTGGCGAGCTTGGACAAGGGGGAAGGTATCGATTGGGCTACTGCCGAGGTACGTGGCGTTCGCTCGTCGGAATGAAACCAGTCTCGTGCTCATCTTCTTCGATAGGCGTTGGCATTTGGTACGCTTATGCTTGACGGATGTGACATTCGGATCGCTGGACAAGACGTCGGTCGAGGAACGTTTAGTCACCGGTATGTTTCTGTTGTTTTTGGTGTACTATCTGCTTGATTTACCTCGTCCAAGTCATGCGATGCTCGTCGATCAAAATACAGAAGGGGTCGTCGTTCCACTGAACCATGCCCTGACGGAAGCCGTTGGAAAATTAGAACTTGCAAACAGTGGGTAATGCTTGTTGTCTGTGTGTACAACGGTAGGACAGTCCCTTTCAGGTTCATTGAGTGAGAACGCGGTTCTCGGGGTGAGATTTCTCGCGAGTGGGCAGTTGTGATTGTTGACAATCCCCGGCCTACAGTTTGAATATGGCGCTTCCTGGGAGCGGCCCGATCTACTGCCCATCTGGGAGGCTCAGGTAATGTTCTCTTCTCATGCTTAGTGGTGTTGACTGAGCTTGAACGTAGTTTGGTGATTTCTTCAATGGCGCTCAAATCATTATCGACACGTTTATCTCGAGCGCGGAAAGTAAGCGGCTGGACTTCCGTGCGTGTTCTGCATTGACGTTGTTTCATGGCCATAGCGAAATGGTTGAAGCAAAGCGGGATCGTGCTCTTGCTTCCTCACGGATTAGACGGTGCCGGACCGGAACACTCTTCCAGTCGCATCGAGAGAATGCTGCAGGTGCGAAACAAATGCAGGCTCAACATGCTCGTATTGATATTCTCGACTTAGCTCACGAATGATCCATATACTCCCGAGCCCAACGCGAATGTCAACATGCATGTCGTCTTCCCTACGACCGCTTCTCAATATTTCCATTTACTGCGTCGCCAAGTGAGGAGGAACTATCGCAAACCTCTGGTCGTGGCTGCACCAAAGGGTCTCCTTCGTTTGGCGGTACGTTGCCACTCTTTTACGTTGCAAACAAAATTGAGCTTGTTCACGACGCTAGGCCGCCTCATCGAAGCTCTCGGAAATGCTTCCCAGTTCACAGTTCCGACCCGTTCTACCTGATGCGAACCCGCCGACAGACAAGATCAAACGTGTTGTGCTGGTCACCGGAAAGCTGTACTACGAGCTCGCCAAGGAACGCGCGGCGCGCGGCCTCGACGACCATGTGGCGCTTGTCCGCATCGAAGCCCTTGCGCCGTTCCCGTTTACGCACCTCGCAGACGCTCTCGCGCCGTATGCGTCTCTGGCGTCGACGTTGGACTGGGTGTGGGTGCAGGAGGAGCCTAGGAACCAGGGTGCGTGGGGCCATGTCAAGGACAGGTTGGGGGTCGTGCTGCGCGGGTTGGGTGAGGAGCGTGCTGAGGTGCGGTTTGTGGGTCGACGGGAGGACGCAGTGCCGGCGACGGGGACTGGGCGGGATTATCAGGTGCAGCAGCGGGCTGTTGTTGAGGGGGCGTTTGAGGGATTGTGAGTGTGAGGGCCAGGCATGGACGTATGGACATGGACATGGTTGGGTGGGGTATATAGTCATTCGTGCGTAGGTTCGAGATGGATGCCATTGTCATGTGTAAGGAAGGTCTTGCTCCATTGGAGTAGGTTTTCACTGCCGCCTGCATAGTACATCCTTGTGACATACTATGTGACATATATGAGAAATGGTTTGCTAATAGGGGCCAACTCTGCATACACCTCTCATCCTTGCTGCCATTCAAGTTCTGGGCCAGTGCTGTTATTTGATTGTTCAACTCTTCCATCAGGTGAGTTCTGTTGCTCATTTTCAGCCTATTTCCTCAGCATTTTAGCACCAACCAGATTTGCACCACTTCTGTTACTATGGCTGCCATCAACCTCACCCCTAACACTACTCCAACTGTTTCATGCCCTCCTTCACCTGAAGAGGCCAAGTTCTGCTCTCAATTAGGTTTGATTGCAAGCACAAAAATCTGGGACATACCAACAGACTCTGAAGGAAACATCCTTCGCAGAGACAGTACTTATATCAGTGACTCACACCCTCTCCATGCCATCTGGGAGCCCACCATCTTTCGTGCCCTGCTCAACTATCTGCGCCAACAAAGGGTCAGCACAACATTGCTTTTTCCATGTCACAAATGGTATGCAGAAGAGTATGAGACTTGGTATGTTTACCGGCCTGCTGTTGTCAAGGTGGGAGTGTATCCTGGCACTCTGTCTGCTGAGCAAGGCAAAGAGGTTGCCATTGGATGCAAGCGTATTCTTGTCACTCATCATATTTACAATGTCCATGTTGAGATTTGTGAGGTAAAGGAATGGCATAATACTTGGTGACTTTTGGTGTCATATTAGAAGTTGGTTGGCTCACTGTGATGCTTGCCCATGTGTAGCCCTGCAAAGACTAGGATGAGGACTCAAGTATGACCATATGTAAATGATAAGGTTAAAGGTCTGAGGATGAGCAGGAGATGAAGAGCAGACACCTGAAGACTTAGAGAGCTGAGGATAGGAAGAACAATTATAAAATGGAGCCAAAGCTGAGGAAACAGCAAGGGGATCTTAGAGTTTATCACATGTGCTATGACTAGGTGAAGCTAGACAGTATAAAGATTGTCATGTGACCCAGTCATTGTGATAAGAAGATGTGCTTATCAAGCAATACAACATGTGAAAGGTGCTGGAATATGAAGAAAAACAAGTATGATAAAAGATAGATGATGTCATTGTGAGAAGTGAAAAGATGAGTCCAGTAGAAAGGAAGCAAAGTGGTACTGGGATAAAATGTAACATTATCCCCTTAGTAGCATTGAAGCAGTGATAAACCTGTACAAATCATTGTAAGCATGTCCTGGGGAGCTGGTGTGTCTTATCATAGATGTCATGGTGTTATGCTTACCATGACAACTGGAGTTAACACAGTTGTGAAGGGTGAATTGAGAATGACAGTTGGATGCCTGTTTGATAGGTTGAAGACTTAAGCAATGTGAAGTTGACGATGTTGCACTCAACCCTTATAAATAGAGGGGTCCTCTTGTGATGACGCAAAGTCCCAATTCTTTGCAGAGAGGGAGAAGAGCACAAGCAAGAAGACAAGGACTTCAAGCTTATGGAATACCAGTTAATGCAGTATATGTAATTGCATAGAACTACAGTAGCTTAACATTACAAGTACAATATCTTGGTTATTTATATGACATAAGAAATGAGCACAGACCATTGGGTTTTCTAGGAATAACAAGTGGAATGGGTTGGAATGGGAAAGGATTGGAAAGGGTGAGTCTCCACTGTCCAGAAGAGCAGAACAGTCAGCAAGTGGAGCAAAACAGGTTACCATACTTGGGACATGTCTCTGAGTGGCTATACATTGTTGTATATGGAGGAAGTGGATGACATTGGATGGGAAAGAATCCCATCGTGGGGAGAAGACAAGTCCAAGTAAAGTGAAAGAAAGAAAATAAATGTACCAATGCATAATTCTGTAACATTAGCCCCTCCTCAGTGTTGAAGTACCACCTTCAACTCCAAGATATCCCCATTGTTGACCTCATAGTCCATGAGGTCGTATGAGTCCTTGATTGATGGCTGGTCCCAGCAGAAGTCTTTCATGTGTCCTTGGTGGCCACAGCAGAGGCAAGTAACGAAGGGGTAATCTTTTTGAGCATGTCCTGGTGCTGCTTTGCAACAGAAGGGGCAAGTGTAGTGGTGGCAGTCAGGTCATAGATGGTCCTTGCTTTGACAAATGAAGCATCAAATGTGATGGGAGTAAGGGGGAGTTTGGTGAGTGGAGGAAAGGCAGTTGATGCTGATGGGGTTGGAGGCAGTTCTGCTTAAGGGGGTGGATGTCTGTGGAGCCACCAGATCATCTTTGAGTGGTTGTTTACCCTTGACATCCGAAGAGCACAATCCTCCAAGGACAATGACTTTCCTGGTGACCTTTGGGGGAGGCCAGAGAGTGGTAGTGGGACTGGGACACTTTGAAAGGGGGATTGAGGTGAGGAATCTATCCACAAGTCCCCCATCAGCGAGGGGGTTCTCTTCAACAGCTCCAGGGTGAACTCCTGAATCAGATCCTCCAGTGCTAGAGCTTCCTCTGACAGGTTGACTAGAGGGCAGCATAGGAATGGAAGAAGGGCTGCTTGTTTGGGGGTTGGGTGCCACAGTGGAATTGTCAGAATTGTTGGGGACATTCTCCATGTCACTGTCATCCCACTTGTAGAAGAGGTTGTCCCAGAGGGAGATCTTCTATTATGGATTTATGGTTCACCAGCAGTACCACTGGACTGGACCACTTCATTTTCTTCAACCTTTCCTCGACGGACAGGGACACCACCACCTCAAGGCTCTGGCAGAAGCCTTACCTTTCATATCAATACTCAGGGAGTACTACCTACATTGTCATCCATACCTATGGACACCAGGAGTTGCCATACTCTTGCTTATGGCAAACCATTGTTCTTCCTAGACATCTTGATCATAGATGGTCTAGCACAACTCTCTCTGAAGATGGACACATGCTCTCCTAGACAACCATGGAGCATTCTGTCTTCCCCTTGTTATCCCACTCCTCACCAAATGTAGGAGCATGACCTTCATGAACTTGGGCTATTTCCATAGCCATTATGACCTGGGCTGTTCCTACAGCCACTGTACAGCCATGAGGAACTTCTTATCTGCTTACAGCCTAGATGGTGTTTCCGATCATCTATTGATTCTATTGCTGATCCTCATCACCCCGAGACAGCAGATCCTTATTTGATCCCTTCCTTAGTTCCTGATGGGATCCCATTCTTGATCTCCCATTACTTGTATGCCCAATGGACTCTATAGCCATATAGGGCATGTTTCATCTTTTGATCCTTTGATTCTGTTGATCCTCTTCCAATCTTCATGACAGTGGGACCCCTCTTTGATCCCTTCACTCCTTCCTGATGTGGGAAGCCTATTTGATCCTTCTAGGATCACCCTTCATTCTGATGGTCTGTGCACCTTCAGGTCATAGTATATATAGAGCCACACTTGTACTGTTGTGTCTCTAAGCTAGTTCTATGCCAGAATACCTGCCTGTATTCCTACTGCAACTCCTCATTGCCCTTTACTTGCAATCCTATTCTCACTCACTGGTGTACTGGTGGCAGGATCCCTCTTGAGTCTCATCCACTCTTGACACCACTGCCATTTCATGCACTTTGTCTTCTGGCTCTTCAAGGCATTGG
>JBBPLG010000413.1:0-22674 GCA_038089695.1 Xanthoconium separans | reverse complement strand
TGTCTCTTGTTTTTACAGTACTGACTAGGTATACCTTCCTGATTGTACATGCATGTCCGTGGAAGGAAGGAAGGAAAGAAATACACAAACATGGCTAGTTGGAGAGATCAGATATGCTCATAAATGCCTGGAACAACGCCGGCACGACAAACGGCGCCGCACATTCGCGCTCGACGTCGCTCAACGCCCGCTCTGCACGTATCCTCTTCGCCCGCTCGGCCCTGACCTCTGCCTCGAGCCTCAACAGCGCTGTCAAAAGCCCGATCAGCACATGTTGACGCAACTCACAAACGCACGGGACGCACCGTCTCGCGAGACGCTCCCACCGCTGCTCTCGGGCCGCACCCCCAGTCGCTCGAGGTCATCCAAAATGGCCTGTTCGCGTGCCTGGAGCGCAGTCAGCTGGCGTCGGGTGTCCCACAGTTCGCGCGTCAGCCTGTTGGCGTCGCGGTCGTGCCGGCGCCGCCCCCAAGAGTCACCATTGGCAGAAGACGATGAGCTCGCATATGGTGAGCCGGGGTGGGTCGGAGAGTGATGCGCAAAGGGTGGTCTGGCTGGAGCTGCGTTCGCGGGGCCAGTGGGCACGGGACGAGGGGACATCTCGCCTGGTTCTCGAGGTGGTGTCCGTGTTTTGGGGGGTTGGGGCGCGGTATCGTCTTGCAAAGACGCCTTGGAGGAGATAGGTTGAGGTTGCTGGTCCGAGGTAGAAGGTTGGGGTGGCTGAGGTCGAGGGTTGGTCGTGGCCTGCACCGCCTCTGACATATCTAGTTTTTGTCGTGTCGCGTTGGACGGGCCGTCGTCGCTGCTCAATCGTCTCTTGAGATGCGGTGGTGGTTCTCGATCTAGCCTAGGCTGGCACACGTTCAATACCGGGCACGCACAAAGGAAACGCAGCGTACGGCAGTGGGCGGGACTCGTGGTGGCGGGATGACTGGTGGTGGTGGAGCAGGCTGTTGTGCAGAACCAGGCAAGCGTCCAGCGAGCATCCCAGAGGGAGAGGCGTGTTCTGTTGTGCCTGCTGTAGAACGGATCACGACGCCACTGGGAACGAGGTCAGCACGTCACGCCGCTGTCCGGAAAGAGGAACGACTTGCTCCTGTCTGACCGTGATGGAATCTCTGGGGTATGGTTCCGAGTGAGATTCACGGTTCTTTGAGGGGAACAGAGCCTTACATGGAGAGGAATTCACGGAGCTTGAGTGCTTCCGGGTCGTCGCTGCATAGTTTGTACCAGCGCGTGTGGAGGGAATCCTGACGCGAGGGACGCGATGAGCGACGAATCGTGCGGCGGGCAACAATGGGTGGCACCCACGACTAGACCTGATACCTTTGGGCCCGTCCCGGCGGTGGGCCAGTGTAGGACAAATGAGCCATTCACGCGGCGGACGTTCTTCTGGGATGGCGAGTGCACTCGGAGATGTGCGAGGTCCTTTTTGAGGATGGCGAACCCAGACGATGTGGTCGCTGGGTTGGCGACCTGGTCGTATTTCGCACCTCTGTACTGAATGATGACCTCGAGACCGTCTGGCATGATGGTAGTTGGAAGAGAAAGAGAGAGAGTCATCATTGGGTTGGTATACAAAAGACATGACCGCGTTACAACACGTCTAGTAATTCACGCTTATCAAGTAGTCCGCCAGGCCCTCGACGATGGGCGTCGCCTCGGGAGCCTGGATCGGCAAAGTGTATTCTGTGACCAAGACTGCCTGCTTCGTCTTGACCAAAATACAGCCATCACCCTAAGTCAATCAAAAAGAATCAGCCCCAAACGGATGTCGACGTGGATCTTTGCTATACTTGCCCCCTTCTTGCCGTACACGGACCGATCGTTGGCCTGGAGAGTGAAGTACTTTTGTCCAGCAAGGCGAACCCCATTCGCTTGTGTCGCTGTCGCATTGCTGAACGCATTGATGGCGGCCTTTTGTTCCTCGAGCGACAGCTGGGTGCGTGTCAGGCGATGTCAATGCGAGATCGTGCAGAACATGCCTCGTATCCAGCTGATTTTGCCCATACGCCACCCTTCTGACCAAGAATGGCCGCCTTTTGGACCTTGCCGGTTCCAATGAGCTTTTCGTCGACGTATACTAGATACTGGATCAGATAAAAGGACGGTGAGGGCGTTCGTGTGTACCTTGCCAGGACATGGTCGAAGAGGATCAAAGACGGTTGAGATGCGGTCACGATTATCTACGCAGTGGTTGTATATGTAAGCGAGTTGCTGTGCAGTGGCTACTAATAATAAATGACTTGCTCATGGAGACCCCTAGTAAGAATAATACACCAGACACACAAAAAAAGTACAGACAGATACTACAAGATCAAAGCGTACATCCACGTCAAGTCTGCACTCGAGAGAATCAGCAAATCTTGGTAAAACAGAGAACAATTCCACTTGCATAAGTCGTCACGTTGACCCACGACACCGGGTGGTTCACTTGCCTGATCAACAGCTTGATCTGACACACCCGACAAATGTTCGTCCGCGCCACAATCTTTCTACCCCGTCGGTTCGTCGTAAAACAATGGAGCGACTGCATGCGGTTGCACCCCTGACACGGTACAGTCAGACCGCGCGGCTCGCGGAGCACGTCGAGCGGGAGAACAGAGCTCGAGCCAAATACGTCGTCGTCTGCGACGCGGCCCTGGTAGTAGAGCGAGTGGGCGTAGCGCATGCTTTGGTCTACGAGGGCGTCCTCGTTGACGGGCGTGATCCACGACTGCGCTTTAAAGTGCTCGTAGAGTGCCCCTATCATTTCAATGTCGTGTGCAGCGTATTGGAGGAGCTGCGGCAAGAGTGGTCGGCCGAGCCATATGAGCGAACCGTTGGTCTTGTGCATCGCGACCACCTGTGCTACGAAACGACGAGTCGGCCGAGATCCGCGGCCAACCAATAGAAAAAAAAGACTTACGGTCCTTGCCCGCCGTCAGTAGACGGGCTTCCCTGAGACAAGCGTCCATGCCCTGCAAACTGTGCACGCCCGAGAACAAGTCTGGGTTCTGCTTGATGAGGGGCAAGGGCAGACGCCGTCCACCCGCCGCGAGACGGGAAATGCGCTTCCACTCTTTCTCTCCACGCACGGACGTCCGGGAGTTGATCTCTGCGAGCTGGAGATCGAGCACACCTTGGAGGAGGACGCGATAGGTGGCTGATATCTCAAGAAAGTCGTTTCGGCAGTCCCACATGATCTTTTTTACGTTTGGGTCAGCGAGGAGATCGAGGACAAGGCGGAGCCATGCGAGGGCGTTGCGCGACTGGAGTGCGAGGACGTCAAAGAGGAATACATGTTCAGCGTTGGCGGTGCCGATGCACATCAGCGAGAGGACGCCGTCCGCAGCGCCGAGGTTCTTGCCCTCACAATCCACGATGAGAAAGGGCGAGCTTGCGAGAACGCGGACGGCATTGGCAACGGCAGGGACGTTGGCGCAGTAATTGTATCTAGTCATGACGGTCTCTCTCTCACACGAGGTCCCCTATTAGGTATACTAAATTACTTGGTAAACAACCTTATCAACTTGGCAGAAATGTGTAGGAAAAAGATGGAGGCAATAAACGCCAGCGACAGAATGAGCACCACATAGGGATCACTGTTCACCACCCTCGTCAGTGATAGAAAACAGAAAGAAAAAAAAAAAAGACACGTACACTCGGAGACCCGGTGAGTCGTCGGTATAGAGCTTGAGCATCGTCCCCGACGAACCACCAGCACCGGCCGCGCGAGTCGAGTTGGGTCTTGACGCTTGCGAACCGCCCGCACGTCGACTACAATAAAACTCAGCGCATTGTGACGACGACGCATGTCTCGCTCTGCATACCGAATCTGAGCGCCAGGTGGTCTGGCGACGGCGCTCGCTCTGCCATTCGAGGTGTTTGGACGGGTCGAGTCAGAGTCAGACTGGCACAACGTCGTCAGCGACGAGGACGACGGCGAGCTCGACAAATGGACGCACCATTTTGATGGTTTTGGGTTGAGTTGTGTGGGAACTCGGATGACCTCCACGTCTGGATTTCCTTTTTCAGACCGTTGCACATAACCACGATAATGTCTCTGGTAAGTCATTCAGCAGTCTTTGGTCTCTTCGACGTCGCTCACGACGGACCCCCCCTCAGCTCACGGCGCTCGTCGCACGAGGTCCCGTCGTGCTCGCAGAATACCAACCTCCCGGCGGTCGCGACTTTACTCAAGGTACGCTCAGTTCGCTTCCCCTCGAGTCACCTCACTCGTTCACCTCCCCTATCGCAGCAACCCAAACCATCTTATCAAAGATACCTCCAAACGACAGCAAACTCACCTATGTCTGGGACCAATACCTCTTTCACTACATCTCTGAAGGTGGTTTCGTCTACCTCGTCATGGCAGATGACGCAGCGGGCCGGTAACTACCACTCCAAACAATGTCGACGCCAATCTCATCATCCGCACAGTAAAACACCGTTTGCGTTTCTTATGGAGTTACAGCGCAAGGTGCGCTCCTCTCCCCATCTCTAATCATCCCAGCAGCCTCACTTCCAAATGCGCAGTTCACCCAACTCCCGTCCTCCTCCTCGGCTGTCGTAAGCGCAGCCCCATCCTACAGCCTCCAAGGCTCCTTCTCACCCACCATCGCTGCCCTCTTGCACACCTACAACACAAACCCACCCATCGACCAGGTCGCCCGCGCACAAGCAGAACTCGACCACGTCAAAGACATCATGGTCAAAAACGTGGAACAGATCCTCAGTCGCGGTGAACGCATCGAGTTACTCGTCGACAAGACCGACACCATGGCCACCCAGGCAACCGCGTTCAGGCGCGGCGCGAGGACCGTCCGAAGGCAAATGTGGTGGCGGAGTAGCAAGATTTTGGCCCTGTCAATCCTCGTGGTACTCGTCCTCTTGTATATTTTGGCCGCCCAGTTTTGTGGCGCGGCGTTGCAGTGTTCTGGTGCTTGATTGTATTTTTTTCTTGGTCAAGACTGTAAGTAGCTCTTAATCGCCCATGCTCATGTATCCTATGCTAGCCATCAACTTGCTCACTTTCGACCGCACGAGTCAATGCAACTAAACGTTACATATAAAACAACGGGGGTGGCTATCAAGTACATACACACATGGGGTACAAGGTATCGCAGTAACGTTACATACATTACTCAGCACTTCTCCCGACCGATGGAGTTCGGTCAGCCCAAAAGGCCAGCATAGACGTGAGGACGAGAACAGAAATGGGAAGAAAAATGCATTCTAGCATGTCATGTCCGAATGGGGGTAGAAAACACCATGCCCAGAATCATGAAAAAAATAAAGGCAAGCGATTACGCATACGTCTCCGCGGGGACAGGGCCAGAGTAAACACCCTTGGTCTTGCCACCGCCACTCTTGGACCGGTGTCGCGTTAAATGACACGTTTCCACGGGGACGTTGGTCGCGTCCTTGAGCGAATTCGACGTCTCCCGCAGCCGACGGCGTTCACGTTCGAGCCGCTCCTTCTCCAGCTGCATCGCAACGTCGCTCGCACGCACAAGCGGTTTCCGGTCGGAACACGTCCCGTGAGGTTCCTCCACATAGTGGGCGAGCGACGTCGACGAGGATCCGAATCCTTGCGTGGTCGAGGATGGCCGAGAGGGACGCGAGCTGGGTCGTGGGAGTGCTGGCTCAGGGAATTCCGCGCGAGCTAGCATGTGTCCGTGGAGCGACGAGCTCGGCCGAGGACTGTCCAGCAGATCGTGCAGCTTGGACAACAGGTGATCTTTTGCAGCGGAGTCCCGTCGTTTCACCGTCATCTCCCCCATGCATCCCTCTTTGCTCGGACGGGATCCCAAGGATTCCTGATGGTTGGGAGACGGAGGATGGCTGCTCATGACAACATCGTCTCGTGGCTTGGAACAAGATATACTTGGTGGCCATGCATCAGCAGTGATCGACATGGCCATCGTACTCGACTGGCGAGACGGCGGTGTCCGAGTGGGAATGGGTATGGGATCTACTTTGGCCGTGGGGGGTTGAAGGTGGGCAGGGAATGGAAACGCCACCGCGGTGGCACCGCCAGATTCATCTAGTTCAGACTCGGGCTCGGGCTCCTCTTGGATAGGCGATTTCGCCCGCTTGGCCTTGACAATCTCATCCTGATCAGAGTCATCGCCAAGTGCCATGAACGACGGCGCAGTCGACATCAACGGTGCAGTCACCTCTGCAAGAGGTGAGAGATGAAAATCATAGTCATCGTCAGTGACTTTGCCTTTGGCCGTCTCGACTTGAGACAACGTCAGGTCTCCGCTGCCCGAGTACGTCCGTTTTGGCTCGTTCTTCTTGTAGAAATACTGAAGCTCCACCGCTCGAGTGGGCGGAGCCGTCATCCCATTCGATCGACATCGATCGAGTTCTTCTCGTAAGGACCGACATTCTTGATTGACAGACTCCATCTAAAAATGGGCCTTTAGGCGGACAGCGCAAAAATATAGAGATCCACTCACTTGGCTATAATCGAGACGTTAGCAACTAGATAACATGTCATGACAGAATACCCACCCTTTCCAAAAACTGTTCATCTGATCATAATGCTCCCTGAGACTTTTCTCGATCGCAAGCGCCGTGTCTTTCTCATCACGGCTCGTGCGTTCCAGATCCTCATACTTGAGCTTGATCGCTTCGAGTTCTGACGTCAAGCGATCGCGTATCTCGTCACGTGTTGCACTCGTTTCACGTAGCTGTTCCGCTTGCATGACTAGCTTTCTCTGCGCCTCCAACAGGTTATGTAGTAACAGGCAGCTGACCCTGACAGGTGTATACTAGAACGACATGAGATAACCCTCAGGGATCTGAGACAGTGGGAGAAAAACGCACCTGATTCCCTGGCTGTGACTTGTAGTATGCTCGACACTGGTCGATCACCCTCCGAATCTCGTTGACCTTGCCGCCCTCCTTGACGATACGAGCGATGTCGTCGAGAAGTCGTTGCGACTCGTTGTCAATCTGTGGTGCGCTCGCCACGGGGTCCGACGGTGGGTCGACGGTGGGCCTCGTGGATGGATCGCGGTCCACGTGAAGCTTGCGAACGTCACGGGGAGAGAACCGCTCGCGACAGAGGGGACACTTGTGTTGCATCAGATGGTCGAGACATCTACCAACAATGGGGTCGTTGATGAGGGCTCGATCGACGGGACGTGCGTGATGGACTCACTTTTGGCAAAAGACGTGGCCACATGAGATGGCATGGGGTACGTTGGCCCCGGTGGAATAGCACTCGAGACAGACGTCGCAGGTCGAGTTGGGACCGAGCACCAGCATGATCTTGAGAGTGAAAGGGCTGGTTAAGGACCCCCACAAAGGCTTTGAAAACAAAGAAAAGAGCCGAAGGGAAAGCAACGGATATAAGGAACGGCGGGATCAACAGCCTGGCCAAGTGCGCGTGTTGATCTGGATTGGTGCAAGCACCGAGACAGGGCATCTTCAACAACGGAACTCTGACAACATTATAAGGCAGACACGAGGCCGCTAAGCGACGTGAGATCGAAGCCGTTTACATACATGTAACTTGTTTGCATCAGAAATCAGGTATACACCAGATAAAGACATTTGAACTCAGAATTATTTAACGCACCTTGCTCATTTCGGGCTTTCTGGGAGATATTGGGGGGATGGTGCACTCGGGAAACTCCTTCCGGATGAGAGGCGGTATCTGGGATGCTTCGGGCCGTGCCAATTGTCCTCGTGTTTCCAGCATGCTGCGGTTGGTTCTAGCTTGTCCGTGTCCCTTGCTGTACATAGACGGGCGACAAAGACCAAGCTGTTATGCACGTTGTCCGTGATGGATGGCTTGCTGGCTGGTTCGGCTCCAAAGTCTAATCTAACAGTGGGACCCGTTCCTTATGGTACGACACGTGATGCACAGCCCACTGTGGTGCTGCAGTCTGCTCCGGTGCTCGGCTCATTCGTATGTTCTCCATCATCGTAATGGCCCATCCAAACCGCGATAGGCCTCGACGGGACGGAATGGTGCTCGTCGGGACCTGTCATGATGTTCACGAAGATATCCAACGGATATGAAAGCCCGGCTACATCCGCAGAGGAAAAGGACGACAGCCACGGAAACGGGTGCTGAGCCAACGACACACGTTGCTTGGTCACTGGAATGGTTCCTTTCTTTATTTTTGCTCGGATCTTTGATGGGCGAGAGTGCACTGGATTTACTTGGCTTGCTTGCCGGAGCGCCTTTGTGTACCCGTTTTCCCCACAGTTGGGCGTTATAGCACCGGGTGCTTCTGCCCTCTCTCCGGTGGTTCTTTTCTTTCCTCCCCTCCATCGCCTACCGCCATTCACCGTCGACGATAGCTCGGGATCTGCAACAGGCCGAGCATAAGCCGTCCGAGGTGTGAGACTACGTCTACTGATCATGAATTCCTTGAGTCAAGTCCCCTGTTTCTTTGGACAACAATTATACTAGCCATGGTGATCACTCCCTCCCAACGTCAGACAAAAGTCCCACACAACAATACCATATCTCTCAATTCTGTTGAAACGGGCGTACGCAATGCGGCTGGTTCAGCGTTCCCCATAATATTCCTCCGTCTCACGATCGCTGTGCATTGGCGGCGAGACGCCCTACTCCACACGGGGTGTATCAGAACATTTGCATATCGGACGATCAAATAAGCAGATCGTACCACCATCTATCGATAAGGCACATACATACTCCATGGATACCAGCTACCATGGCCATCACTAGTTGGCAGGTGGCAGGTCAACAGTGGCGTTTGCACCACGACACGCAACGTCAATGTCATGTGTTATCATGTGTATGACTTTTTACTACCACGGGGCGGAGGTTAATGGCATTGCGAGCTCCTCGCAGCCTGACAAAGGATTGGCCGGTACAGCACCACGTCCCGGTATTCCCGGCACAGAGGCCCAAGGAGCAGGAACAAGAAAGTTATCATGTCGAGAAGAGAAGTCGAGAAGGCTTAGGTGGCGACCCTAAATCATGTGTACGTCGTCGGAAACATGTTTCCAAAATGGCAGTTTTACAGAGCGAGAAACAACAGCAAAAAGTGTGCTTATCTATGATGGCGCCATTCATAACTATTGCGCCACGGAACCATGCCTAGAGTGCGCCGATTGGTTGCTGGTCTTCGAGATCAACGATTAGTTTTGCGCACGGACCTGCTGATCTTGCTGTACCAGTCCGTTGGTTCAGCCGCATCAGGGGATCCTGGAGACCTAGTTACGCCGAGGGGAGCCTCGTGGGCTATGTTTGCCCTAATTCGTGTGACATGAAAAAGGGCCTGATCCCCATCTTGGAGCGGAACCACCACCATTTATCCGAGTCTTACATGGGCGTCAACTCGTACAACAACAGATGGTCACCGTAAGAAAACGATCGATATCGGAGGAAATAACTCGTGTACGCTAAGTAAAGACAAAGATAACAATACACAGATACCATACTAGTTCCACAACAAACAATCGTCGTCTCGATCGCGAATAAGTGACATAGAGGCGGAAACGGATAGTAAGAAATTCTCTATATTCATGTGCGATTAGCCCACAAGTGTATAATGTTGGGTCCACCGACAATCGGCGTGGGTGCAATGATTTCTAGTCCAGACGGAGCTGATGAAAACGCATGGTCCTGACGGTCATGCGTCGGAAACGAGGCATCAAAATGCAGCGATAGCGCGTTGGTGCTCGTTATATTAGAGGCGGTGACGACCCTGCCACCCTCCATAGGTCGCAATGCCTCCGCGATGGTTGATGGTGCCGCGTGGCGATGGTGCTCGTTCGTCCCTTCGCTTATCCTTGCGCGACGCCCTTGACGATCCTGCGTGGTCTCCAGCGATGGCGGGTTTCGCTCTATGACCCGGCGATGCGGCGTCGTATTATCCAGAGCGCGGCCATTCCGTGACCCAGAGTGTTCCCCTTCATCTTCCCTGATAAGACCCAAGCTCGATACATCCGATTCCGATCCAGGTAAGCTGCCTGTAATGATAGGTGTCTCCGTCTCATCGTCCTCTTCCTCGCTAGTCAGCTCATCCCCAAAGTCCCCAGGTCCTACGTGCGAGTCATCAGCAACGCTTCCCTGACCCCTGACCCCACCATTATGGAGTCCGAGCAGCAACCCAAGGCTGCTCATGCTACCTCCGCTGATGCTGTCCCTGGACAACGTTTGCACTGTGCCCCACGTAGTCTCGCTTCTCGGACTCTCAACCTCTCCAAGGAGTGGCATAGCAACCCCGCTCACTGCTCTGCGTTGCCTCCGCGAGTCATCAGCACCATTGGCCCCATGGTGCAACGCACCTTCGGTCATGACACGACGAACACCAAGAACCTGTCCAATCGTTTGCAGCGGACCTCTTCGCCCGCCACCATTCGGCTGCACATCCAGGAGGTCACCCAACCTCCTTGTAGATCGCTCCACCTCGACAGCTTGCGTCGTGTTTCTCCTGGTCAACCGCCTCGCTCGATTCACTGGCGTAGCATCCTCATCTGGCGTAGACACAGTCCCTGCAATGGGCTGCGGCACACCCATCAAACCCAATCCACCAATTGGTTGATCAGGTGACTCCTCCACAGGAAACGCGTGTACACGATCTGACCGATCGCTCCTATACGAAGAAGGCGCAAACGCAGGCGGCTCGCTAGCAATCTGGAAGCCTGAGTCGTAGCCGAAGCCATAACCTTGAATATATGCTTCTGCGGAGGCAAGACGTTCCTCCACGCCCGGCCGCGGTTCTACATTAGAGCTGCCATTTATGGCGCCGTTGGCGCCGTTCGCGCGTGCCCTCGAACGAACTTCTCGTTCCTCGTCTGATCTCCCGCCTTCGACAAGTGGATGGTGCGCCCAGCTTGGGGCTGGAGAAGGTGCCACAACGGGGCGCCGGCCCTGTCCTGGTCCTGTGTCGATCTGCGGTCTCACATCCGTGCCCCCGTGCCTTGCCTCAGCAGCTCCTGTACGACTAGACTCTGCACGAGGCCTCCTGTCTTCTTTTGGGTGGTGGATACCATTGACTTCTTGTGCTGTGGGTCTTCTGTTCCGTTCTTCGCCACGGGGAGCTTCGGCGTGCCGTGCACGTGGGACGGCGAGTGGTTGGCTAACCGGGACAGGGGGTACAAACTGAGTATGTGATATTCCGTTGAAGGTGGTGACGGGCGGATAGCCGTTGGTTGTAGTAGACCGTGTCCTCGAGGGAGGAGCAGGGTAGGGTACTGCGGAGAGAAGAGGATCAGGTGTGTCGGTGGCACCGCCAGGCCTGGCAAAGGGAGGAAATCGGTCCAGCGGCAACGGCTCAGGTGGTGGCGGAAGGGGATTAGAAGCATTACGATAAGGCTGTTGAGCGTCACCACGGAGAGAATCGATCTCCGCCTGGAGCCGAGATAACTGAAAAACATGAGTGAGTCGAGCGGTGCCTCACCCTCGTTCACAATCAACCTAACTTACTTCTCTGTTCTCAAAGGCATCAGCGCCACCTTGTCGTTATATAGATGAGGGAGGCTCACAATGCATGGTTGCTCTCAATTTGGTCAATTCTGCCCAACAGACTTTCTTCTACTGCACGAGACGTTTTTGAATCTTGGTGCGCATTGCGACGATGGGCTTTGAGCTCGCGGCGGACACGACGGTACTCTGCATGGTCTCGCTCATTGCGCTCTTGCAATGCCTTGTACCGCTGCAGAGCGGCCAACGTGGCACGTAATGGGCGATGCTAACTCGTGGGAGAGATGAGAACATGGCGGAACAAGTCGGATTCAAGGAAGCCCGTCCTCAAGCCAGCAGGGCCCAGGTGTGATGGACCTGCGAGCACTCGAGCACACGGCGACCTCGTTCGGGTAGATGAAGATGCAGTTGTACTCACAGAATTGTCGTCGGCGGAGTTGGCAGAAAGCCACTCTTCGACGTGAGTGACGACTTCGATGATTTCGACGTCAGAAACGTCCTCGGCAGAGGCAAATGCGACACGCTCGAGGAGTTGCATAGCTTCTACCTCGATCGATGCTTCGGCAGCACCGTCAAGCTCGGGTGGGCCTGCCACATGCAGTTTTTTGACGCGGTCGGGCTGGAAGGATTTTCGGCAGAGTGGACATGCGCTCGGAGAGAGGTTCCGGAGGCATCTGGGGATAGATTAAGAGTGATCCAGGTGTTCTGTAGTGATGTACGCACGTGAGACAGAAAATATGACCACACGCTATGGCGTGTGGTGAATTAGCGGGTTCAGAGGAAATAGTGTATGGATCGAGGCAGACGTCACAAAGGCTGGCGGGGTGAACCACGAGCATGGAAAATAACGAAAAATGGACAACTGAAAAGCCAGAAAATGTCTTGAAGGGTTGATCTCACCACATAGCATAAACGTGCAAGCAGCGCGGTCGGAGCTGCATGGGTGGAGCAAGGGTTGCTCTTCGCTTAGTCACTTCCCTTATTTGGCAGCTCTCGTGGTTCGTCCTTCCTGTTTCCCCCCCTCTCCATTCTCATCATTTCTAACTTCCTGACGGCATCAACGGCATCCACGCGAGCTGCGAGCAACAGTCTGATCAGCTTTGTGGCGTGGACAAGCGGTGAGTGGGTGATTTTTGCAGATTGATCCGCATTCGCCCGTTGATGAACGGATTCTCGGCTAGGTGGTGGTCGCAAGTACGCTACCAGTCTTGCATCCGACAAATCATCGGACAGAGCCGAAACGGGAACAACCAGAACTTTGACAGACGCAAATAGACGTCATTATCTTTGGCAGTGATCAAACTCACCGTTTGAGACAGCCTATCTGAATCTGCGCAGTCAGCGCTGCTAGAAACACGACCAGCACCAAACTTGCCTTTGATCAGCGAATTGTGCCACTTCCACAAGAAATGTACGGTGCCAATGGTAACTGCCGCCGTGCCAATCGATTTCTGAACAAACCCCTCTCCCCAGTAGACATTGCTCCGAACAGCTGCCATGACATGCTTCGCTGCTATGTTCACCACCCAGTGTCCTGAAAACCATCTGGATGAACATGCCATAGGACAAACCCATGCCTACACCACCAAGGACTGCCTTGAACTGTGCCTTTGCTTCCTCTTCATCAGGCTTTGTCAGAAATCGTGCTGCAAGCCGGCCGATTATATACACAAGAAGGTGAAGAGAAACATTGGCCAGAACTCAATGACACTCGAGTGAAGAGTCGTCCTAAAAGTTGACAGAGTACTGTCTTGGTCGCAATCGAGATGGTTGGAACGGTCGTGCTCAATGAGGATGTGATCCCCACGGGCAAAGGATACAGGTAACCGAGAGCCGCATGGGATACTCCAATATAGTGTAACAGTCCGAGAAATTGACGAGTGACTGTTCTGTGTGGAGAATCTCGCTGCCTCTGGTCGAGAAAAGCTCGACGAAACTGGCGACATGATTATCATGGAGAGCTGCAGACTGGAAGATTCACTTACTGTTACATCCTTGTTGATACTGAGGCCCTCTCTTCCCAGACCAGTTCTGCAGTTATGGATCTCGTCGGGAAATCCATGCGCACATATCGGTTTTCCATATCTTGCCGGGCACCCATTGCATGGGCAGCAACGTCATGGAAATACAGCAAAATCACCTTACAGAGACCTGGAACAGCACGACCATGAGTTATGCCTGACCTCGATGCTCAGGACACGCGCAAGACATACCCGACTCTGGTACCGCGATTTATCGGTGTAGACGACCGTAGCTGGTACGATCACCAAATCCCACCCTGTCGCGCCGACAGACTTGACATATTCGATAGCGGCCCACGCGGCCTCTTCCTTTACCTGAGCATTGGTAGGCTCCGTATAACTCGTCCCCTCAGGGAATACCCCGACCACCTCGCCCTCGCCAATGCCACACCGGTGTGTTTGAATAGGTCTGCTTGCGAGGTCGTCGAGGATGCTGAGCTGTAGCTTCCCATACTGTTGGGATGGCGGTGTACATCTCAATAGAGCTCCGGAAAGGGGGTTCTTGAATATCGTGTACTTGGCCCAGCACGTCGGTGTGGAATAATCACCGCTTCGGCGAACGTGCGAGCGTGTGCGCGACTTGACAGGAGGTGGAAAGGGTTGCAGCTCTGCGTGATGAACGGATCCAAAGTGGATTGTGCACGTCTTAGGGGTAAAGCTTCACAAGATACAAGATGACTAGACTGGTCACATTTTCTCGTCCCACGACATAATCCTTTGCAAGAGGTTCAAGAAGAAGAATCAGACTAATACGTGACGCGCGACACAGAAAAGACGACGACCGCGGGGCAGGTGTCTTGGACAACACCTGATGCGCGTCGATCAGCGACATTGATTACGACCAGAATACATGCAACGACGGCAAAGACATTTTTATTATGTGGGTAGAAACATCACAGACGACGACCACGGCGACCACCCTGTGAAAACCGCGATCAGCGGAACGAATGCAAGTCAAGAATTGGAGGTGTCGTTACCTTTCTCCTTGTGCAATCGGTAGGGATCGGTGTGACATCCTCGATTCTGCCGATACGCATGCCTGCGCGGGCGAGCGCACGGAGAGCACTCTGTGCACCAGGGCCGGGTGTCTTTGTACCGGTACCACCAGTAGCGCGGAGTTTAATGTGCAGCGCAGTGATACCGACTTCACGGCAGCGCGCTGCGACATCCTGAGCAGCCAACATGGCGGCGTATGGCGAAGACTCATCGCGATCCGCCTTGACCTTCATTCCACCTTTGATGGAGTTCTCAGATGATGGCTAGTTAGACACATATAGCGCGCCACGACGTACCGGTAACACGGGAGATGGTTTCCTTGCCCGAGAGATCGGTGACGTGGACAAAGGTATCGTTGAACGAGGCGTAGATGTGAGCAACGCCAAAAACGAGTTCTCCCTCTGCGACTTGAGGACCTAGCGAGACAGTGGTTTCTTCTTTGGCGACCTTTTTCTTGGGAGCCTGTGTACATCCACCGGTCAGCGTCGGCATCCATCATGGAGTCTCTAGCAGATCGACAAGACACGCAGGTTGCTGCAACTCCAGACATGTCCTGTGATCCATGGCGCTGAACACGTACCATTTTGACGAGCTTTGAGGCGTACGTTGACTTGCGTTACAAGATGGTCTCAAGGCTAGACGGCGGAATAATGCGAAGCCAAATAAGTACAAATGTTCCTCCGTGTCGCACGTGATGATGATGGCGACGGCGGCGGCCATCATCCCATCATGATCAGTACATATCCGTTTACCTTTGCTGACCTGCTGACCTTATTTCAGATAAGAATCAGTCCCACAGCGTCCAATAACTCCCCATCTACATCATCTTCACTATGACCGCACAGTGCAGCGCCATCACCAGCGCCTTGAACAAGAAAGGTGCATCCCAACGTATCCACAACGTCTAAATCTTACAATTGATAGGCCAGAACACTGCTTGGCTCGCGCAGCAGGTCGGTTCGACTCAGCAGCATGTCGATGACAGTACGTGGCCTCCGTCGATTGTGATCATCCTTGTCACGACCCTCCGCTAGTCTTGTCTGGCAGTGCCAAGCCCACTCAGCAAGAATTCCAAGCTATCGCCAAGGTGCTCGGCATTACCAGCGATGTCAGTTGCAAATCCCATCACGCCTACTGATCGTCTGCTGATTCCTCGGCCTACAGAACACACACGCTTCCAAGGTGGTCGCCTAAGAGGGTGCCTTGCGATGGCTGGATAGAGCGCTCCATGCCTGTACAATCATCTGTAGCATTATCGCGATATAACTGAATGTACCCCAATTTATTGTTTGACATCGTTCGTTCGTTCAGTGAAACCGATCGTCACCTTGATCAGCTACAACCCACGACGGTGCGAGCTCCTGCACAGGATAATGCATGTTTCCGCGGTCATCCGCGTTGCATATGCGCAAGCGAACCCGGACGCCGAGGGTCTATCTTCAAGTTGCACCCCTTGGCCACAACCCAACGTCACCCCGAATTTACATCTTACCCGACGGCGGACCCGAGACCACTCGCGTCCCCCTATTGAATAGTAGTCGACCGTCATGACACAGGAATCCCGATTCCCAATTGAAAACTCGAGAACTCAAACGCAAGCTCAAGTCTAGGACAAAACTGGTTCGACGACCCTATCAACACGCTGCATCGATGAGGCGCGGAGAGAGGGCGTCCAGGGATGATCAAAGTTGGTCAGTCATTTCGAAACATTGATATTTCGAAAGAGAAAGAATGGGCTATGGATTGAATTGGCGAACCCTGCAGGATGATATTAATTCAGATGCGTCAGTGGCAAAGTTAAACGTCGCCGCCCCGTCACTCATATCCGCCTTGTTGGACTGTCACATCACGGCCATGATGCACAAAGCTCGTGTTCAAGTTTGTCCAAAAGACAAAGAGGACGACGGATATGGAACACGGCGACTTGGATGCATGGCACACAACATCCCGCGATCCTGAGATCCTCGAGCTCGACGAGTACATGCACATACCTGTATGCCAACCCAAATCGTCCATGGACGCATTAACGTCCCAAACGAACCACCATGTTTGCCAACATCGCCTAGTCTCCGCGATCAGCCGCTCGGACTCCCGTCCATGGATCTTCCATACGCTTCAATCTGCTTATCGCCACCAAGAAAAACGAGCAGAATCACCGATAGAAGCGCCATTGTTACGTCAATCCACTCTGGCGGCTCTCCATCCTGGAACCTCGAGGCACGGTTACGATGCGCGACTATATACCTCTCACACACGCACGGCCTCATTCTCAGGGGCCGACTCGGGGAGATGATTAGATACCAAGATAGGACGGAATGGCTATATTGATGTGTGGACGATCTCGAGATGTGGAAAAACGCACGGAATGGGCGAGCGTGTCGTCGGACGAGTCAGTTGCCAAGTGTGTGTGGTCGGTAGAAGGACACCGACACTCGCATCCACCCGCGAAGCGATCGATCGCCATTGACATGCAGGGAGCCAATGGAAGGACTGCACCAACACCCACACCTCACCTGGAGCCTGGCCAATGGCAACACCAACGATCAATATTCGATATCGACATGTGCGTCATGGCGCATCACAAACACGTGTGAGCAGCGTTGTGTGCCACCCAGGCTACCAATCTCCATCTCGTGTCGTACATACACACGAGGATTCCCTCATATGCAATACCAGTACGTGGTGAGCGATGGAAGGCTCGAAGCGTCCGTTTCTTCGAACGAAAAAGAAAAAAAAGGGTGGACGGGCATTGGCAAACGGCAACGACAGCATGGATACAACGTGGCTCGCACGCCGTCATGCCAGCAGCTCACATCGACAAAGCCCGGGTCCCTGAGTCCAATCCATTCGTACGTCCCAACGGGTCTCCGTCAGTAATAACGCACAACGTACGTATACGTGGCACATACCTTTACTGAATCGGGTTCAAAGAAAGTTCGCTTGTTGGCGCGTTCTTTTGTATAGCTTGACAATAATCGTTTCCATGGCTTGTTATTGAAGCCCCGATAAGAACGAAAGGAGGCCCACGACGGCGTCCGACGCTTCTGACATTCACGGCGTCGTACAGCCAACACTTCACCACTCGTGCTGAGGCTCCATTTGCCGGTGATCCGTTTCCCCCTTTCACATTTCCTTTCCGGCAGATGGCAAGCGGATTACACGACGACTCGCCATTGGGCGCACGGAACCGGACGGATGACATGGTTGTGAATCAACGCAACGTCATGCGGATGCACAAAATGCGCCGCCCCCATCTTGGATGGGATCAGCATGCTGTGCGTATGTGAAAGGGTGGCGACTACTTTGCAGTGAACCATCATAATTGTCTCATGCTGTTATCCCGTGCTATGCAAGACCAGGAACGAGGACAGGTTCATCTAAATGTAGGACGTCCCATATGTTCATCGTTATGATCTGCCCATATGTACACCGAGTCATCAAACGAGCGCCAGCCGGGAGCAGAAAAAAACAATGGTCATCAAACGTCATTCAATTCTATTGTTCGTAAACAAATCATGTACCAAAGTCATCCGGAGAATGCAGAAATCTACAAATCTGCAAACCAAGTGATCGTAAATGGATCGTGCAAATGTGAACGTGAAAGAGAAAAGAAAAAAAAAAGGAAATGCGATGCTACAGAAAAAATTGCATTGCTGGACCAACAGCACGAGAAATGGCCTCCTTGGCGCGCGAAAGGTCAAAGGCAATAAGTAAAAGCAACTGGAACGAGATGTGGCTGAGAAATCCATCCGCCAGCCCAGACGAGAAGAGAAGTGGATAATGTACGATACAGTAGAAAACGCGGATTAACGCAAGGAGGCGCCGAGACAAAAAGATGAGAGATCGAGCACAGAGACGAGGGGAATGAAGATGAGCGAGACGAATCACAGACGAAAATGGGACCCGAGACTAGAGAGGAATGGTAAGCAAATCAAAGCAAGCCTGAAGATAGCAATAAGAGAGATATTAGGATACTAGTCCGAAGACTGCTGAAGTGAAATCTGGAAAAAGGAACCAAAAAAGTCTATGTGCGGATGCGCTGGTATCAAGCTGCGTTGGAACCTGACGAACGGGAGCGGGTGGCGGGTGTTGCGTAGGGGTAATTGATTGATTTGCCGCTGGGGGGACTGTACGCAACATCAGGATTGGGCATCCAGCGTTCATGAATCACTTCTCTATCCGATTCATCCGAATAAGAGCGATGGATTTTTTGGGGTGAGGTAGTGGCGAAAGACATGGTTCGAGGCTTGGAAGGTGGCACTGGAGAGGTGGGACGAAGACTAGAAGAACGAAGGGGTGTCTCGTGACGGACAGCAGGAGTTGTCATTCGTGCAGGTGTGACAGGTCTAGAGCCCGGAGAAACTGAGGCGCTGCGCATGTGCTGGGAAGTAAACCGGGATACTGGCGTAGGAGTGGATGGGGGCATAGGAGGCATAGGAGGGACACTATATACGGATGCACTAGACGAGGCCACAGACTGACGACGAGCCTCACTGACCACAGTAGGCGCGGCAGAAGAGGAGCGAGTGGGCGAAATGGAACGCGAGGCGGATTTGAGTGCTATGCGACTAATCTCTGCGCGCAGAGATTGACATTCTTGTACTTTTTGGGTATAAAGGGTTTGCTATGAGTCAACGTCAGAAAAAAAATTTACCCGACGGAACGAGAACGAATTACCTGTCTATAGAAGAACATTAGCAATGGAATGAAGCATTTAATAGAATGGACACGTACTGTTTAAGCTCAGCTTCCAACTTTGTCACGGTTAATTCCATGTCGTCCAGCTTGCCTTTGAGATTGGCCTCGACGGCTTTGGCCATTTTGGTTACCTCGGAATGAGCAAAGTGATTCACAAGGATAGCTCTGAGCAGCGCCGCGCTCAGCGTGAGAGAAGAAATCTGAGACGCGAGTCACAAAAAAAAAATCCGCAGTAGGGTCGAGGGGACGGACCTGGTTATCTTGTTGTTTTTCGTCATGTGTCAACCACTCCTGGAGTTCTTGGTGGAGAGTGGAGACCTCCTCGACTGAACATTTTTTTGCGGCTACGGCGGCGACCTTGTCCTCGAGACGACGGGCCTCCGCACGCGTGCGAGAGAAGGCGGGCTCGACAATCGGGAAGCGAGGAGCTTGGGTAGTGAGTGCCTCGTGCGTGCCACCCCGCCGCCTTGGGGTGGCATATCCGCTTGCAGAGAAGTCGATGCGGATAAGACGAACATCGTCACTGGTGAACTGTTCGCGGCAGAAAGGACAGACGGGCTTGAGGCGGGGAAGTGTCTTTTCAACGATCTTGTGGCAGCAAGTGGAACATAGGACATGGCCTTGTGTGTGGAAGGAGAGTCAGATTTTTTTTTTTTCGCGGTGGAGCGAATAAAAGGCGCACCGCAGGGAATTGAATGGGGAATGCATTGCGGGCCGTACTCTTCTGCGCACACGTCGCAGACCGAACCAGGACTGAGCGTCAGCATGAGGGTCAAGACGATGAAACCCTTGCCAGGTTTGCTAACAGAGATGTAGTGACAAGGGACTTCGCTCGACGTGGAGGATAAATAGCATGAGACAGAAAAATCTCGAGTCCATCCAAACTTTATTTAATCAAAGTTGGGGCTGACCAAACAAATGGCAGTACATACACCGTAATATTACTAACTCCGAGCGAATTCCTAATCATAATAATTATCCCGTTCGCCTCTTTTCTGAGACCTCGTGTTCTCCCAACTATCCTCGCATATTCCAGATCTCTACGGTACTTACTGGAACGTATGTCTTTTTCGTTTTCTTTTCTTTTCGCTGGTACTAATTTAGGGTTAGGGCTTAGGGCGCGGCAATCCAGTGCGCCCACGGTACACAGCCCGTCTCCCGCCGTGAGCGCGTGCCGCGTGTTTTCTTCAGCGCACTCTTCCCACGCTCGGACCGCTCATGTTGAGGGTTCATCATTTCGGGTACAGTCTGGGTTCTAGAATACAAGTCGATTCGTTATCGATAATCAGTAGTTAGACAAGGAGATCTCGCTGATGGACTTGGTCAAGGTACGTCCACGATCGAGTCAAGCCTATCTCCGGTCCATCGCTCCCTCACCTCGAACGTGCCTGGCACATGTATGTTTCATGGCAAGCTATTTACTAGCACGACCCGTATCTAATTGTTCATACGGCACGTTGGCCTCGCGGCGTCGACGATCCAACACTGCCCACCCTATATCTCGCGAATGATCGTCCGTCTTTGACACTTCTTACGAGACTTGTAGCACCCTCTTGTTATCATTCGTACCCTCATAGATCAAGTTGATAGAATCACGGACCAAACTGGTCCTCCTAGGGGTCAAGACATACACGAGGTGATGTGGCTCAAGCACATGAAAACCTAGTCCATAAACTTTGTATAAACAACTTCCCCGCAACACGCCGTTTTCATTTTCCATATCATGTCTGATGGCGTCTCATTGCTTTCAATATCGTTCACATACACGGTCATCACCCTACATCCGACTGAATCCTGATCTATTCCCAAACCCCCGATTTCGAGAAGTAGAACCACCAGTGGCGTGTCACCATTCCACCCGTCTGCTATCCGGTGGCATGGATCCAGTACCACTATCAGCTCCGCACAATGTTCTCGATCTCGAGTTGCACGCGCACGCAGGCCGCTTTGCCTTCAGGGGTCTGTCCCCCCAAGATGGCATCACTTTTACCCCCAATACCCACAGTGGCAGCCTCGTACAGGAGTTCAAGCAGCTTGACCCACTGTTTCCCCCATACATGCTTCGCCTCCATTCCACCCACATCCAGCGCAGCTATGGGACCCGATAAGCCACAATCGCCCCAATTCGCCAGTCTTACTTACCATACAACAGTTGCGCGGCCACCGCGGTCGAGAGCAACCGCTCATCGTTCATCATCCTGGCGAAATACGCCCAATACCGGTGCAACCGGAACATGTTGTCAAGCGGTTTCGCGACAGAGGCAATTATGACGAGAAAATATACCCGCATTATACCAGAAACGCGTGTCACGTAGTCGCCCATTGACTCTTGCTCACCGTTGCTCACCCGGTATCCCATCGCTTTCGTGCGTGCTCTTTCTTCCCACACAACACCCCCAACGTCAGTCGATGGGATGACACAAGGTACTGGCCATCCGCCGGATCGCTGCACGAGCTTCGCGAAGAAGATATCGGCAAAGGTCGGTAGCCTCTCTAATAGTTTCGCGGTGACGGCCGCAAGGGGAATGGCGCTTTTCTTCTCCGCCGTAACTTCTGTCTCCGCTTGCAGTAAGATCGCCTTTGCCAAAGAGGAAAGCGAGGCCAGGTACAGTGCTTGTGGGAGAGCTTGTGGTTGGACGAGTTCAAAAATTTGGTTGGTCTATTTAGAGCTTTGTAAGCGGTCCCGCACAATGCATAAAATTCCTCACTATCCGTGTGATAGTGGCCTGGTCCTGAGTTAGTTGGCCTATCTTTGGAGTGATCTGTCTCCGAATCGCATTCCACTGGGTCTTGAATTCCTTGTGGTCCTTGATGATTTTCATTGGACCGGCTTTAAGATTCTATGACATTTCCCCTTAGATTCCGCAACAATGCCCGTCGAGACCTTTTACCTTGAGCGTCTGGCGCGCATGAACCCAGTCGTCCTCGGGTGAAGTGATCCCAAGAACATGTCGCCTCTTTTCTGCCACTGCCAGTGATGCACGTTTTTCTCGTTCGGCCTCGTCCCTGGCTCTTTGCGCTGCGTCTTCTGCCTCTTTCTGCTTCTGCTTCTGCTCTTCTTCCTGGCGTTTCTTCTCCTCCTCGGCCAAACGTTTCTCTTCCTCTAGTTTCCTTTGGCGTTCCTCTTCCTCGCGTTTCTTCCTCTCCGCTTCCAACCTTTTCCGATGATTTTCTTCCTCCGCTCGTATGACACGTTCTATACGCTCATGTTGCACCTTGTCCTGCTCGTTCCACTGTACCCTGAGTCGATCCAATTCCGTTTGCTGCTTTAACTTGAGCGTCGACAATAGCATTTGCACTTCTTCCATCTGTTGCTCGTGCTTGGCCGTGAGCATCTTCATGTCCAGATCCCTCCGCCTCTCACGCTGTTCATGGGATTCAAGAAGAATCTCCGCATGTTCCTTGCGTGCGGTGCGCTAACGGAATCATTGTGAGTCCGTGCCCACAGCGTCGCCGTAGAAAAAGACGTACCAAGGCGTCTTTGTGCGTCTGCTTTTCCCATTCTTCGTATGGGTCATAATGTCGCGTGCGTAGTCGAATGGCGGCGACCGTCTC